>QEOU01000934.1:53430-64914 GCA_003122765.1 Juglans cathayensis | reverse complement strand
TTTTTTTTTTTTTTTTTTTTTTTTTTTTATTTTTTATTTTTTATCTTTGTATTATGTTCTTTTGTGTCCACGTAATTGAGTGCTTTTAGTCTTTTGGTGCAGGTATTCATAGGGATCAACAACTTTATTCTTTTTTTATTTTCTCTCTCTTTCAGTCTTTTTCTCTTTCGTCTGCATTGTCTCTTTCCTCTTCTTTCATCTTAATCTCTTTTTTTCTCTTCTTCTTCCTTTCTCCTCTGTTTGTTATCGTGTTTCTGAGCCCTCTCTCGTTCTTTGCAACCGATGTCGCCGTCCTTGATGATGTCAAACGAAGGCCATAACCTCCCAATCTCCTCCACCCGCCTTAGATATCATCATTAGGGTTTCTCTTAGTAAACAACCTCCGATCTCTCAACAACCCAGGTTCGATCATCTCTCACCTTTTTTTCTATATTCTTTTCTTTAATTTCACAATTATCGTATTGGGTCTGAAAATTTTCACAAACCTATCATTTGAATTTAGTTATGTTTTTAAAGAATATCAGTTATCATTTATGGAAACCCAATTAGGAAAAGAACTGTTTGGTAAATTTACGTCAATTTTTTGGACCGTATAGGCGGTTCTTGTTTTCGTATAAAATGGGTGCCATGATATCGAGATTTTGGTTCATACTGTTCCCTACGAATGAGTACAAGATTGTGGTAGTTGGACTGGATAATGCCGGAAAGACCACAACCCTTTACAAATTACACTTGGGTGAGGTTGTCACTACACACCGTACTGTTGGGAGCAACGTCGAAGAGCTTGTCTATAAGAACATTCGATTAGAGGTGAGATAACAGCTTTGACGTCTTTTAACTTTTTCCATTTATGTATATTGTATATTTATCACCATTCAGGAAAGTCTTTCATGTGGGTTTTTTAGTTTTTGATCCGTAATATATGGAAAGTGAATGTAACTCATGGAAATAGGGAACCTAGGGAAGTGGGTTTTGGTGCGGCGGTGGATGTTTTAATGGTAGAATTTTTCTTGATCGTTTGTTGTAAAAAAAAAAAAAAAAGAATTTTTCTTGATAGTAATTATTGTTTAGTTGTCCAGAAATGACATAATTTGGGAAAGGTTTGATATGTGTAGTCGATTGTAGTTGTATTGTGCGACTGATGATTTACTGTATAATTGAGGATAAGTTTAGTTTCTCAACTTTATAGGCATTGAATTAGTTTGAAGTAAAACGTACTTGACCATTTCTATTTTTCACAAATGTAGTATTGTCTCTTTGGAAACTTGTTGAAAAGTAACTATTGTGTCATTTATTCATCTCAACTATGTATAAGGATTGACATTCATAAGGATCCCTGCTCCATTCCATTCATAAGATGAGATGAATGATGAAATGAACAGTAATGAAATTTTTTTGAATCCTTCTTTTGTCTGTGCACTTGCACTTGCCAGTACCTGTAGCTCCATTCCATTAATCACCGCATAAAATATGGATTGACTTCCTCGTATTATCCTCTAACAAAACCACACCATAAAACATATTTGATCATCTTTTCAAGTTTCAATTTGATTTTGGTAAAATTAGGGTTTGAAAAACCCCTTCCGTCTCTCTCCCCAAGATCGTGGCTTCAAACTTTTGGTAAAGTGAAATTGTGCTCTCTGCTCTTCACGAAGGCACACTTGCCTTTATATACAAATCAAATATTTACAAATTTGTCATTAATCAAATATTACAAAAGTGCCTTTACCATAATACAAAGAAAGTAAAACCTGCAATGGCGTATACACCACTTTTAAAAAACTTGACACATCATCAGCAGAGATAAATGTGGCATGTAAAATTTTCTTTTCTATTAGACTATTATAATATAAATATAATACTTCTTAAAATCTCAAAATACAGATTTATTTTTTATTATATAGATATAATACTTTAAAAAAAAAACAAAAAAGGAACAATCAATGCCAAAGGCCCAAAAGCATGTGCCCCCGGGAACAAGTAACTCGATCATGGAGTCAGTGGTCATCCGTTCATTACTACGGAAAGTCCAGGAGCCGAAGGCAATTCCTGAACAGTCCATGCCGGCACGTCGTTCACGTCACCTCATGGGAATTGCTGATTCGACACGCCATTGCCATTCTCGTCGTCCTCCTACGGAATCGTGTTTTTCATTCAACCGTTGCCAACGTAAAGGATGGTTAAATATACTTTTTTTTTTTTTTCCTACGAATTAGGATGATGTTGTTCTTGGACACTGGATTTTAGTCATTTCTCACACACAGAGCATGGGACATCCTAATTATTTCCGGGAGGTGTTGAAAACATGTCATATGCCAGCTCTCCATCTACTCATGTATGGTAAGATGTCAAAGCTAGGAGCATAAGATGCAAAAGTGCTAAACGTATTTGAAGTTGGAAAATAATATTAAGTCCATTGAGTTTGCCTCCTCAATTTGACTACTTACGTATATTATTTTTTTATTTTTTTAATAGTTAAGGAAATAATTATTAATAAATTGATATATTTTTTAAAATATTTAAAGATGTTTAAAAAATATTTTAAAAAAATAAAATTAAAAAAATACAAATAAATTAGAGGACACGACCAATTATACACGCTGGACAGTATAGTAACACTGTCCTTCTAAGTCGGAGTCTTTTATCGGACTGTTGCTATGTGTTCTGAGTGATCTATGCACCAGGATTTGGCCCAAAATACAAATTGGAGTCACGGCTATTTGCTACATTTTGATTAAATTGATCTCTTTTCGTTGGTTAAGATTTTTGGGAGCAATAATATTTCAGCCCAAACCCATAATCATCTTCATGCTATGATGCATTTTTGACAATATACCAGTTGGAGAAAATAATAAATCTTAAATATGTGATTGCTGTAAAAGAGAGAACAAAAAAAAAAAATGAAGAAAAGTATTTAAATGGAAGACAGTGAGATATATTATGGTGTTTTAGAAAAGTAGGTTCAAGTACGAAAGATATTGACTTATTTATTAGCTAAATTTTGACCAGCTGAACGTGAATGACTCTAGGTTGTAAAATGCCGAAGAGACTCTATTTTCACTCGCGTAGGGCAAAAAACATAATGATAAGAAATGGTAACCTCGTTTGCTTTCATAATTCTTCTCAACTGATATCATCTAATAATTATAACTTTGAGTCATATAAGGCTGTCGCTCAACAATGATCACTTGGCGTACCGCCTAGCACAAATTTGCATTTTTATTTTTTTCTCTTTTTCTTTTCATATTTTTTAACATATTTAAATATTTTTAAAAAATAAAAAAAATACATCAATACATTAAAAGTTACTTTTTAATCATTAAGTAAAAAATATTTAAATACATGGGTGGTCAAAATGAGAGGCAAACTCAAATGGCATACTAGCATTTGCCTTACAACTTTTTTAAATTTCTACACAAAATAAAATAAACATTTGAACTTTTTCAAATCTTAAAATAAAAATAATATTAAAAAATATATTCTAATAATATTTTATTCAATTTTTTAACTTTAATCTCAACACATCTCATTTCATCTCATATGTGAAAACAAATACCTTATGAATACTAGGTTTTCACCTTGCAACAGGGGGTGAGAGTTGACAAAGATTATAATTTTAAGTATGATATTTGGGTTTGATACATAAAGGTGATGAACGCGTTCTCATATTGTTTAGGAAGAAGCATTTGCCGTCTATAAATATTCAAAGAAGTTTCAATATTGACTGAATGTAGGCTTAGATATAATTTAACCCTTGCTTACCTGGTTAGAGTCACGACAACATTCAGTAACAATAATTTATGTGTCAAATTATTGATGTACATAAAACTATATGGAAACTGTTGGCTATATAGAATTTCTCTGCTTTGATTCACAAAATGGTACTTTGTAATCATCGAGGTTCCATGATTGAAATAGTTAAAAGGTTGTTTACTCCTGCACTCATGTTGACTGCAGAATTTCTATCCATTGCAGTCCGGCCTCCGATAAAAGCAGGTTTTTTAGGTGTGGGCAGAGGTGCATGTTCATTGCTGATCATTGACACTACATCGTGCATGGCGGGTCGATCAGTCGGACTTTCTTGGACACAAAGAAGCCCGATGTTAATGAGTCTCAACATAATAGAAATGGAAGGAGGATACCCTATAATCAAATCCATCAAGTCCAAACTCTGATCGGTCGTCCACAACTCCCAAGCCTGTTATAATTTTAAAGCATTGAAAACTTGATTGATTACTCTAAGAACATTTCAATTCAACTTACGTACAAAGCAATAAGAATTTGAGAGGGTTGAAAAGTTACGCACATAATTAAGAAGATTGAGTGACTCGCTGTTATAGAAGCCAGTATTCTTCTTGCCACTCACAATCTCTAGTAGCAATACTCCAAAGCTAAACACATCAGACTTTATCGAGTAGAGACCCTCCATTGCATATTCAGGCGACATATAGCCACTGGGTTTCAAAACAATGAATTATGCAAGCAATTGAAGGTATTATATAACAAATAGATAGCATACTTACTAAGTTCCAACAATCCTCCTCGTGTTAGAGTGTGTTTGATTGTCTCCTACTATTCGAGCCATGCCAAAATCTGATATTTTCGGGTTCATTCCACTATCCAAGAGAATGTTACTGGGTTTGAGATCTCTATGTATGACTCGTAACCTCGAGTGTTGATGAAGATAAAGAAGCCCTTGACCAATGCCTTCAATAATGAGTATGCGTGTCTCCCAATTCAACATCTTTTTCTTGGTCGGATCTGTTGCAAAAGAAAAAAGGATAATACATTTAAACAACTATGTAGTTTACATGCATATATATATATATATATATATGTGTGTGTGTGTGTGTGTGTGTTTATAAAACACATTAATATATGATGAAAGAGGCTCGCACCAAAAAGGTAGAAATCCAAGCTTTTATTGGGCATGTACTCGTATATTAATATTTTCTCGTCTTGCTCGATACAGCAACCCAAGACTCTGACAAGATTTCTATGCTGGAGTTTTGCAATTAGCATCGTCTCATTCCTGAACTCCTCAAGTCCTTGTCCTGAACTTTTTGAAAGCATTTTCACCGCAATTTCTTGCCCTCTGAATAACTTCCCCTGTGAAATAGAAGCACATATAAGCTCTTTAAACTTTTTTTTTTTTCAAAATTTTACGACGTCGGTTGACATAATTTTTTGAGCTCATTCTCTAGGATCAAGAAGAAAACGTATATACCTTGTAGACAGGTCCAAAACCTCCTTCCCCGAGCTTGTTCGCAATCGAGAAATTATTGGTTGCGGCTAATACACTCTTGTAACTGAATAGTGGTAACTCAGCATCCTTCTTCCCTCTTCTCTTCAGATTATCTTCAGTGATCGGTTCATCACTCATTGCATGAAATTCCGTATTAAAATCAAAAAACCGTATATCATTGCTTGAAGCCTGCTCTCCTGTTTGATATAGAAAGATAGAAATCTCACTGAGTACTTTGGCGGAAAATCTAGTGCTCGATCAGTCTGCTCGAATCAGTTATTGGTAGGTTATAGCATTAGGTTCAAAAAAGCTCAATCACTATGAGCCATTTGAGTACACGTAGGTTAACCCGTTCCTTTAGTCGTTTATTAATAGAAAAAAAAAGGTTGCATAGGCTACATTAGCAAAAGAGCCCTTCCCAAGAATGTGGTTGTTGAAAGTTTGTAAGGGACCTACGTGTATGGCTGTAAATGAATTAGTTTGTTCAATAGGCCGCGCTCGGTATTCGTCCAGTTAAATTCGAATCTAACTTAACTCGTTAAATAAGAAAGCTCGCTTGTGAAAGTAAATATTTGCTCAATTAGTAAATGACACATACTCAACAAACTCGACTCGGTTAAGGCTCGTTAAAACCCGCTCGTTTATGCTCGAGTCGACTTGTTAGTTCGACTCGATTAAAGTTCATTCATATATTGATAAATATATATATACACCTATGTATATATATATATATATATATGTATTAGCTAATAATATAAGCATAACATTTTTATAATTAAATATATAATATGTAACCTAATTACTTATGTCTATATATTGAATATACTTCACAATTATATTTTATAATTTGTACAATAATTAGTCGATAAGATTTAATAATTTCATATACTAGTATATGAGAATCATATATGAAATAAATATATGCTATCATATTATGTGTATGTATTAATAATTTATGTATGCATATAATATTTTGTTATTATGGATAAATATCATATTAATTATTTATAAATTTTTAAAATCTTATAATTCAATAGAGGTTCTACTTGTTAGTTGTATAAATTCAATATTAGATTTTTTATTTATCTAATTTATTAATTATTAAATCTTATTAAAAAAATAAAAAATAAAAAATTCGAGCCGTCGCTCGAGCTCAAGTTAGAAGTTTAGCTTACCAAGTTGAGTTCGAATAAAGAATAAAAATCTCCTCCGCCTTGCACCATGTGAATAGCACCCCTACCTACATGTAGTTAATCTCCAGAGCCTGAACTCCGTCTTTACCAACAGATGTGAGGATCATAGTTTTAGGTCCCACAAAAGTAAATTTATAGACCGTCATGGTTTCAAATGATCCATTAGATTTATTTTACAATAAAAGTAGTTTTACAGTCTAATATGCTACATCAAAATATATCAGTTTGTAAATTTATTTTTGTAAATTCTTTTTATGACTAAAGTATTTATCTAATTTTTAGTGTTTGGAGCAGGAGAAAGTGTGAAGTTTTTTTTTTTTTTTTCTTAGATATAGGTACATCTTTATACGGTTGTCGTTGACCCACAAAACAAAAACAATGAACAAATAAAGCTTGTAATTTTTGTAAAGTGATTTCTCTGCGTGTAGAACTTGCGCTTACCTTTGCGTTTGAGCTTTCCCGTTGAAAAACAAATACAAAGACATAAGATAACCACTGCTGCAGGGACCAGAACGCCTACAATTACTCGTACTCTCCATTTGTTTCCTGATGATGAGGATAAGAATAAATATTAGCTCAACCATAACCGAAAATTTAGCACTTACTCGGATAAAATGATAACATAAACTTCTGTAGGTTTCATCTCATTCATCATGCCTTTGGTTCTAATTTGATGCGCATCGCCAGCAAGTCTTTGATACTCATCAGCAGCAAGTCTGAGATGGATGACTTTTCCAACCGGACCACCAACTGGAAGTTGCTGTATGTTCAAAAGAGCTCCTTCCCATATCATACACGTCGTGTTGATATTATAAGCATATGCTGTGCAAGAGCATTTTTCTATGCAAGACTTTTCACATATCCTAGCACTCTCTGACAAATACGTTGTGGGATTGACTGGCAATACCATGTTTGACATTTCCAGAAATGAATCATTTTTGTCATTAGCAGGCTTACTATTCTCACATTGCAAAGGCGATTTCCTCACACAACCTCCTGACGAATCATTCAGATTGGTGTCTTCAAAGCCTTTTAGACATTCACAATTAGGGCTTGATGAATTCCCATATTTACACACGCCGAATGCACCACACGAAGCATAGGCATCACATGGATTTACCGGCCGAGACCAAAATAAAGTCCAACCCCAAGGGCTAGCCTGCCGCGCCTTTTGCTGGATCTGTCCTGAAGGCGTGATGTAAAATCTAAACCTGGAAGTATTTTTAACAGAAAATATAAAATATTGTTCATTTTCAGTAAAATTGTACTTGATGACATAATTCATCCACATATCAGGAGATAAGCTGAAAGATTTTCCAGTCCAATTTCCAGTGCTCCAATATATTTGGGTTTTGTTCCACTGTAAGATAAATTGATTCCTTCCATTTGGGTCTAACCCAAACGAGAACATACCCGGTGCAGGATCTTCCGAACTCGTCCAAGAAATAATCTGCTTCGATTTTCCAGTAACTTTATCGATACCAAGCTTTGCGCCTGGCAGCCATGTATCGGTTAGATGGTCGAAACTCTCCCAAAATATAGTAGACGAGTTATCTCTTAAAACAAGATTTCCGTCATCGCGAAGTACTGCTTCAGTTGAATTTGACATTGGAAAAGACAGATCTGTGGACCAAAATGGTATCTTGGAGGAATCTTCGAGCAGGACCAGATTGCCATCTTCCGAGAATTTGAGTTTTGAGGAAGATGGGTCAGACAGTGGGTTCTCTCTATTTGCCACCCAGACAATGTCTCTTGCATCAAAGTTTTTATACCATATGCAGAGGTAGATTCTTGAAGAAGAAGAGGGTAGTCTGTCGAAACCGAGTTCAAATATCCCACCTTGAGATTCCAGCCTGTCGTTCACTCCAAGATACTGAGCCGCTGAAAGTGTATTCCCCACAAGGGAGAAACATGCTTTGTAGTAGGAAAGGGTTAGAAGCATAAGAAAGAAATGCCATGACTTGGCAATATTCGTAACCATTCCTCGCAGAGAGTGAGTAATTGCAGCAAAATAAAAGAAAGAAGCATAATGATGCTGGAAATGTACGAGTGGAGATATTAATTCGGCCTTTGCTACTGAGAAAGTTGACTCCGTCATTCCAGACCATTGACTGAGATATTCGGCCTTCGTTAACAACTGAAAATTCGTAATTTATAGATAATTTTAAATAAAATAATATTTTTAGTAAACTTAAACACATCAAATTAAATTTTAAATATTTTTAATAAACTTAAACACATCAAATTAAATTTTAAAAAATTATTTTATTACATGATTATAGACAAATTGTTATCTGATTGTCAGCCTACCATCTCTCTTTCCAAACTACTTTAACAAGCAATCGTAAAAAATATTAATATTTTGACCTTTTGTTTTTATAATGGATTTAGGTTTCGTTTAAAATTGATTTCAATTCATCTCATTATTATAATTTTTTTAAATTTTTACATAAAATATAATAAATAATTTAATTTTTTTAAATTTTAAAATAATAATAATATTAAAAAATAATATTTTATTCAATTCATATAAAATCATCTCACCTCATCATCTAAACATGCCTTAATAAGAAGTGATATTTTGCACACTAGACTTGTAAAATTTTTCCTTAGTTTTCAGGTGCAAACAAATTTCAGGAACCATCAATTGGAATTTTTTTTAATTATCCAAATTATATTTACAGGAAACTCAAAATATACATTGCAAAAAGTTATATCTAGTTAATATAATTGTTTTTTAAAAAATAAATAAATATTTTCATAAGAAAGAATAATATTTTTAATTTAGAGGCTACAAGAAATAGCAAAAGTTGTTATAAAAACTATAAACAAAGGAGATTTTTGGGAAGATATAATTTCAGGAGTTTTGCTAGATACAAGCAAGTTCGTGCACCATATCGCGTACCGATATTTTTTTTTATTTAAAAAAATGAAAAAAAAAATTTGAGAGAAGAATAAAATCTCCTATATCATAAAAATTATTTTTATCTTTAATTCACATCATTTCATTAAATATATGTATTACATATTAATATTGGTGCACGAATTGGTGCACAAACTTGCTTGCAATAAGATTTTTCCTAATTTCAATGCACGTGATTTGTAGTCCAATTGATAAATTATAAAATTAAAGAGTCAATACTACGAACTGCGGTAGGGATCTAATGGCATGAGGGTATCACCGGTAGATCTTTGCTATTTTCATCATCTCCACGTATCACATGCCACACATTATAATTTTTTTTTTTTTAATTTTTTTGATTTATTCTTCTTAAATTTATTGAATTCTTCTATTTATTAAAAAAATTAAAAATAAAATGATGCAGTGTTTAATGTCTAGAAACGATGAATATAATTTTCATCACCTGTAATGGTTTGGATGGGTCGCGGAATGACGTGGGTCGCGGGGAGTGCAGCACAGCCAAGGAATGAGTCAATGACGTGGGTGGCGGAGTGAAAGTGGGGTCGGAATTACTGGCTGCGAAAGGGAGACGAACGCAGCACTGAAAGTGTTTTGCTTCTAGTTGTTGTTCTTTTTAGACCCAATGGGGAACTTGACTGTTCAACACGAACGCGTTAGTCATAAAGTTGCAGAGGCGGCATAAATTGTCTTGGTCAAAATATCTTATGGCATTATTTTTAATTATGTTTATAATATAATTCTATAACTTTTTAAATATGTTATTCTTCAATTAATAATTATAATAAATTAAAAAAAATAAGATGAAGCATTTAATATAAAAGAAAAATTAATAATATCTACCACAATTGTTATATATATTTCACCATGCACCAATTGTCGTATGCTATACTCTTCATCTGAAATAAAATTAAAGAGAATTAATATTACGAAGTTCCTAGCCGACTTCATGAAATTACAATACTACCTGTCTGTATGTACTCTGCGTGCAGAATGTTTGAACCCATCTTGTGACCCACAAATTACTTCCTGGAAGCTTTGCCTATCAGCTTGCCCAGTTAATTAATAAACGAAACACTAGTATTCATCGAGCCTCCATTACCGAAAAAGTTGCACTGTTTATTGAACAATTTTCTGCAGACTTAATTGCTGTGAAAGCTGGTTGCTTGGGTGTAGGCAGAGGTGAATGTTCATTACTGATCATTGAGACCACATCACGCATGTCAGGTCGATCAGCTGGACTTTCTTGAACGCAAAGTAGGCCGATGTTAATGTATCTCACCAGGGTAGAAGTGGAAGATGAACACCCTATCGTTGAATCCATCAACTCCACACTTTGACCGTCTCTCCATAATTCCCAAGCCTGTATTCATTTCAAATTAATGTAAATTTCGTTAAACATTAAAAGTAATTCGATTTATAGCTTATATCCTACACAATTGGCTGAGCAAATTGGATGGCCATTTCGAGAGATAGATGGCAAATCTGTGGGCTCTATAACTTTTAATCTTAGCAGCATAGGATTTTAGAGCAATGTTGATTACACATGCGCATTTAAAATTGTCTCTCTCTTTGCATTGGACCATCCAATACACTCGGACAATTAAAGAAGATCTTAATTTATAAATTATTGATGTAAAAACATGAAAAATGTAATAGGGTATAAAAGTCACCCACATATCTAACAAGATTGAGTGACTCGAGGTTATAAAAGCTTGTGTTCTTCTTCCCACTCACAATCTCAAGTAGCAATACTCCAAAGCTAAACACATCAGACTTTATCGAATACAGACCCACCATGGCATATTCGGGAGACATGTAGCCGCTGCATTCCAAAATTCAATGCTTAGTAAATTTAGGTGGCACTTGCAAATATGGGATGCATGTGGAATAGATTGCATACTTACAAAGTTCCAACAATCCGATTTGTGTTTGTTTGTATTTCATTATCTCCAACTATTCGAGCCATGCCAAAATCTGATATTTTAGGGTTCATTTCACTATCCAAGAGAATGTTACTAGGTTTCAAATCTCTATGTATAATTCTTAACCTTGAATACTGATGAAGATAGAGAAGTCCTTGAGCAATCCCTTCAATAATGTGAACGCGTGTCCCCCAATCCAAC
>QEOU01000934.1:1203-52752 GCA_003122765.1 Juglans cathayensis | reverse complement strand
GTAGACAGGTCCAAAACCTCCTTCTCCAAGCTTATTTGCAGTTGAGAAATTATCGGTTGCAGCTAATACGCTTTCATAACTGAATAGCGGTAACTCAACATCCTTATTTCCTCTTTTCTTATCATTATCTTGGCTGTTTGTTCCATCACTAATTGCATGAATTTCAGAACTAAGATCAAATAACATTAGATCATTGCTTGAAACTGTCGTCTCTCCTGTTTTGCACAAAATGATGCCACTTGTGTCGTTTTAGTGGAAAATCTAGTGTTTTCTATGATAACATCAATTAAAGGAGTTTTTGAATATGTTGGTGAGGCTTGTGGGATTTTTCTCGAAAACTTATCAAATGATTTCAAGAGCATGAAGAATATATATATATATATATATATATATATATACACACACACACACGAGAGGAGAACCACCACACGGTAGAGCCTTTAGGACCCAACCATGGAACCTAAATTCTTGGAGAGACTGGCACACAACCCACAGCCATGACCTTCTACTTAAATCGCAGTTTGATCTTAGGGGGAATTGAACCTGTGACATACGGCAATCGGACATGTGACATGGGGCTCATGCACACAAGTTCGCCCTTATAACTTGGACTACCCACGTGTGGGTGCATGAAGAATATATTCACCAATTGATTATACAAAATTTTGAGGAACACTCCCAAGAAGAAAGTAATGTCACAGATTTCTTGTCCGAGCATTTTGTTGTTGCTAGTGATCCGCTAAACCCAGAAACTAAAAATAAAAAACTGTAACTTTTTTAAGGATTTCTATGTAATGTTATAACTTACACTTACCTCTGCGTTTGAGCTTTTTCTTGCTTGAGAAACAAAGGGAGAGGCATAAGATTAGCCCTGTTCCAGCAACCGGTACAGCTACAATCACCCATAGTTTCCATTTGTTTCCTGATTATGATGATAAGAATGACCATTAGCTCTATCAGAACAGAATTATAGTATCGATTCAGTAAGAAGATAATGAAAACTTAAGTGGATTTCATATTATTCATACTGCCTTTGGTACTAATGTGTGGCTCATCAGCAGAAAGTCTGAGATATATATCTTGTCCAGCCTCACCACCATCCGAGGCTCGCTGCAAGTTCAAAAGAGCTCCTTCCCATATCATACACCCGCTGCTGTTATGAGCATAAGCTGTGCAAGAACAATTACTGATGCAAGCTAATTCACATCTCTGAGCACTCACTGCCAAATATGCTTTTGAGTTAACAGGCAATTTCATGCTTGATATTTTGAAGAACCAATCTTTTTTGGCATTACGATTTTCACATTGCAAAGGGTGTTTCCTCAAACAACCACCGGACCAATCGTTTAGTCTGGTCTCGATATCTGAAAATGGTTCAAAACCTTTTGGACAGTCACAAGGATTAGATGTATTATCACGATATATGCCGAATGGACCACACAAAGCATAGACATCAGATAATGATTCTGGTCGAGCCCAACCTCGAATAAACGGCGACTCAACGAAGGACAGCCATGCAAGTTGCTGGAACTGTCCGGTAGAATTAATAAAAAATAATGTCCTGAGAGAAGTATTATAAAGAGAGTAAATAAGATAGGTTTCATTTTCATTTGACACGAAATTGTAGTGAAATATCGTATTCGTCCTCATCTCAGGAGTATTGCCGAAAGTTTTTCCATTCCAAACTCCAGTATTCCAATAAACTTGAGACCTGTTCCACTCCAAGATATATTCACTTCTTCCATTTGGGTCTAGCCTGTACGAGAACAGACCCGGTGATGGATCTTCTGAAGTCTTCCATGAAATAAGTTGCTTCGGTACTTTGCCAGCTTTATCGATCCCAAGCTTTACACCTGGCAGGGCTGTATCAGTTGGGTGGTCGAAACTCTCCCAAAATATAGTAGAAAGGTCCGATCTATCTCGTAAAACAAAATTTCCATCATCAAGAAGTGCTGCTTCAGTTGAATTTGAGGGAAGATTCTGCAAATTTGTGGACCAAAATGGTTTCTTAGAGGAAGCTTCAAGAAGGACGAGATTTCCATCCTCTGAGAATTCGAGTCTTGCAGTATAAGGGTCAGACAAATGGTTTTCTCTATTCGCTACCCAAACAATCCTCTCGCTGTGGAACCGTTTACACCATATCCCCAAGTAGATTTTTGAAGGAATTCCTCGTTTGAAGAATCCGAGTTCAAAGTTGCCACCTTGGGAGAAGATGATGTCGGTATTCATCACTGAAAGGGATTGACCTTTCGAAAGGGTATCATCTACATTAACGGAGAAGCATGCACTGAGGAGTAGAAGCAGAACAAATAGGACTAGGAATGCATCATTACCCATATATATCCCTCACTAACATACAGCTAGCACTGCAAATTCAAATTGTAGTTACTGAAAGATGCTTTAAGAATAATGATGCTAGAAATAAGCGAGTGTACAAGAAAACTTTTGGATCATTAATAGTTAGCCACCAGCCACCGCCCTTCGACTTGACCCATTGACTCAACTAGTCTTCAGGACCGAGTCATAACTCTTTAATTCGAGTAGGGTTGTAAAAATCAAGGATTCCGGATAGTCAGGTTAAACTCTGCTCAGTTAAATCTGGATTTAAATACGTTCATTTGCAAGTTCTCTTGTCTACCCGCCATATTTATTTTTATTTATTTTAATTTTTTTAAACTAATTAAATTCTTTTACTTATTATTTATATACTATAAATTTAATAAAAAATAATAATATGTGATGTATAGAAATAATGAATAGAATTTTTCTTATTAACATCTCGAAACCTTTTTTCAAAATCATCATTTGTCATATTACTTAACGCGTTAAATATATTTTATAATAAAAATAATTTTATAATTTAATGTATTATATATATAACAAATTATATCAATTTATAAATTTTATTTTTGTAAGATCTGACCTGCCATTCCTCCAATTTTAAGGTTTATTTTTCAACGGATTAATATAATATGTCACTTCATAAATATATATATATATACACATTCTCTTTTGCTAACTTTAAAATTTTCATGAATTTAATTTTATGCTTACATAAAGTTGTAAAAATAATTATAAAATAGAAAATAATTTATACAAAGCCAAGAATTAAGTGTAAAGTAATTAATCTTATAAAAAAAGATGTACTTAGTGGGTAATCAAACAATTCTATAATTGTCAGGAACTCAATAATCTAAATATTTTACGAAGAGTTTTGCTATATATAAGTTGGCGTGTAACACGCTATTTATAGTAGGGTTTGAGTCTTTTATAATTAAAAAAAAATTAAAATATCAATAAGTTTTTAACATAACTCATGTAGAAGCTTTTCACATTAACGGTATATTGGATGTATTAAATAGATATTCTCATTTACGAAAAGTCAATTGGACCAAAACATGGACAGCTGATAAGGAAAAATATCCATAGCAGCTACGTATAGTCTTTGTGGACCCAATGGGCACGTGAGTGTATTTAACACGAACGCATTGGTCATAAGGTTGCGAAGACGGTCATAAATTATAGGTTGCGGTCTAATTGAGTGCCTTGTACAAAATATCTTGTGGTTGTTGTAAATACATTAATGTAGTTAAATGCATTCTATATATTTGATAGATGACTATTAAAATTCTTATCCATTCATTTATTTATATTTCTCATCATGTATTCTCTTGATTTATGTATTGTCATTTCTTAAATTTATATATTCATTTAATATCACGGATCTTCTCATGTATATAAAAGGGAGTCTTGATGAGCAATTGTGGTAAACACAAAATAAGAAAGTATAGAGAAATAATATTAAGTTCTTGAAAAACTAGTTTTATATATTGTGGTCCTTCAATTCTCTTGTTACTTATTCTTAATTTCACAACACATTATCAACCTGAGACTCTGGCTAACCGTTGTGTTTTTTTTAATCTTTGGCAAATACTTGTGTAACATTCCTCGACCATTGTAAGTTTCTATTATATAAATATTGATATCCGCTTATTGCGATATAAACTATTTTATAAAATCTTGATATGATCTGTATGATTTTATATAGAGTATAATGTAATTATCATATTAATGCGATGAACATTCTTGTTTTCTATATATTAGTTGGATTTTAAATATTTATTTCTCATTCAATACTTAATATATTTGTTATATATCATGTTAAATCTTACAAACCCTAAATTTATTGTCCTAAATATTTATAGCAACAATTATCTATCATAATTTGTTTATGCTCATATTTATCTTGATGAATGAACGTCCTTAGAAATACCATTAAGGAAAGAAATGAAGCATCTATGAAGGATCATGCAAAAGTAATGATTTTCTTTCGACACCATCTGTATGAAAAATTAAAATATGAGTACCTCACTATTAAATATCTATTAATTCTATGGGATAGTTTAAGAGAATGATCCTAGTACTAGAAGACCATGATCCTCCCAAAAAAAGCTTGTAATGATTGAATGCACCTAAGTTGTATAATTGAAATTATGTAGAGAAAAAACCACTAGGATATGTTTGAAATGAAATATATAACATATTCATGCCTCAAATGTACTCTTCCAATAGCAATATCGAGTACAAAAATTCACTAAATTTTCTGAACCAATATCTTATTTGCTAGTTTCTGAACAAAATAATGAGTTGTTAATGAAAAATCACTAGTTTGATCTTACCAACTCTACTTCATTCCTTAAAGTGAATGGAATCTCATTTTATCATAATAAAAGAAGGACGTGGTGGAAAAAAATTATCGAAATCAAGATGAGCATACTCAAAATTTTTTAAAGAGAAATGTTACATACCACAAAAAGTGGAAACACATTACGATAAAGCAGGATGGAAACACAGACTTGCTGAATATGCCTATAAAAAAAATATGAAGATAAATATGTCACAAGTGTAGTACAAAATAGCATTGGTCACGTACCTATTGTATGTCCAAATATTTGGTAGACGTATATCAAACATCTATGAAAGAAAAAAAAAAGATCGAAATGAATTTTGCTGACCACAATCATCCAGAAAATCATCTGACTTATTCTGATAATCCAAATTTGATTGACCAAACTCATTTCGATATTTCTGATTTCTTTGTAGATCCAAACGAAGATAATGATATTTTTATTAGTGAAGCATATGGTCATAATAATTAATTTTCTTTATTACGTAATCACATTATGTTTGAGTTGTTATATTTTAATATATATTGTTAAATTTTCTTCTACATTAATAAGATTTTATACATACTTTTATTTATAAGGATATATATATGGATTCTATTAATGTATTGATCAATTTCAAGATTATTAGTAAAGACTTGTGTCTAAAAGATAGTTGTATATACAAAATTATGAAAGATAATAATTATTTTCAATATTTAACTTTAAATAAAGTCAACGTCAATACAATATCTAGTTCATCAAATCTAATTGAAGGCTCCAGAAAAGCCAATATAATGTTACCAAAAGGAACAAAATTATGTATTAATGATATTGTATATTCTTCAAAATTTAGAAGAAATTTACTCAGTTTTAATGATATTCGTTATAATGGTTATCATATTGAAACAACTAATAAAGGCAGTGAGGAATATCTTTACATTACAAAAATAAATTTGGACTAGAAGCTCATATTAGAAATATTCCCAACTTTCTTTTCCTTGTCATATTATACAACATTGAAAATAATTCAATTACATTTTGTAATGCACCAAAAGTGCTCTAATCCAAAAATCTTTATATTTTGGCATGCTCATCTTGGTCATCCAGGATAAATCATTATGCGTCGAATAATTAAGAATTCTTATGAACATCCTTTAAAGAACTAGAAGATTCTTTTACTAAATGATTATTCATCTGTAAAATCTCCCAAGGGAAAGCTAATTATCATATCATCTCATTCCAATGTAATTATTGAGTCTTCATCATTTTTACAAAGAAGTCATGGAGATAGATACATCTACCATGTGGGAAATTTATATATTTTATGATTTTAATATATGCATCAATTAGATGATCATATGTTTGTCTACTCTTTGCTTTAAATGTTGCATTTGCTAAAATTCTTACACAAATTAATAGATTACGAGCTCAATTTTCTGATTATTCAATTCTATCTATTCGATTGGACAATGTAAGAGAATTTACATATAAAACTTTTAATGATTATTGTATGTCAGTTGAAATTAATGTTGAACATCCGGTTGGCTACTCATATACTTAGAATGGTTTAGCTTTAGTTGAGTCATTTTTTAAACGTTTGCAATTAATTGCTCGATTATTATTTTTTAAAACAAAACTACATGTCTTTACTTAGGGGCATGCAATTTTGCATGCTACATTGGTTCAAATAAGATCAATTGCATATAATAAATATTCTTTATCGCAACTTGTAATTGGTCAACTACCAAATATTTTTCATTTTCATACTTTTGGTTGTGTTGTATATGTTTCAATTGCACCTCCCAACGCACTAAGATGAGTCCTCAACATAGATTTAGAATTTATGTTGGGTTTGATTCTCCCTCCATCATTAAATACCTCAAGTTTTTAGCTGTGGATATTTTTAAATCACATTTTGGTTTTAAATTTTATGAAACAGTCTTCCCACCATTAGAGGGAGAAAAGTTGACAGAAGCATAAAAGTAAATAACATGGAACATTTTGACGTTATCTCATATTGATCCTAGAAGTTCAGAACATCATTCATTTGTAAGTTATTGCAAATCAATTACCGGATGTCTTTATTGACATAGGAAAATTGTGAAGTTTCACATTTCGGCTACTAATACTCTAGCAAAGATCGATATCCCTATAGGACTATCAAATAATGCAGCAACTAATGAGTCTAGGGGTGCTACTTGCACCATATGGCATATGGTGCGGGGTAGCCCCCTCCCTGCCCCCATCCACTTTAATAATGGACTATAGTCTACTAGGTTCAAAAATTATTTCTAGGTCCAAAAGTGATAAAAAAACATATTTTTAGACTCAAATTGTAAATTTAAATTTGTAAATATGATTATAATTTAAAAACTATGTAAGTTTGCTAGTGCATATTCTGTGTAAGCTGTAGTATAATACAAAAGTCTCACATTACTTAAGTGTGAGACTTGTATTGTCAAGACAATATATAAAAGTGTCATCATATTATACTACAACTTAATACATATTAATATATTTATATATAGTAAAAATATTAAATATTATAAATATTTATATAAAAACAAATTGGGTGCTAGGCAGGACTGGGGACAGGGCAGGGCCCCGCTGGGGCCATACCCCCCCATGCGGGGGCGGGACGAACGAGGAATGAGTTTAAAACGCGCCTGAAGCATAGAAGACCTAGTGGTGCAAATGATAAGACTCATTGGAAGAGAAAAACACAAATAAAATAAATTGATGCTCCTAAAGAGGTCATACCCACAAAACAGGCAACAAAAACTACAGATTCATTCAAAATCTTCGTACAAAATTATTCTAGAATAGAATTGCTTGAAGCGGAATCACCTAAAAAGTTATTTCCTGAAGAGGAAAATGTATCTAAAAATAATGAGATTTCAATACATTGTGTAAGTATGAGAGAATTACTTTTTAGAAATAAAATTGTTGTCGACAATATATTTTTATTTAAAGTTGCTCTTGATATCACCAGAGGTGATGATGAAAATGAACAAAAAAGTATCAATGAATGTCGACGTAGAAAATATTAGCCAAAATAGGAAGAAGCAATTCTTGTAGAATTTATGTTACTGGCAAAGCTTGGACCTGTAGTCTCCTAAGTTCATGTATTCATTTAATATCACGTATCATCTCATGCCTATAAAAGGGAGTCTTGAGAAACATTTGTAGTAGACACACAACAAGAAAGTGTAGAGAAATAATATTGAGTTTCTGAATAATTCGTTTTATATCTTGTGATCGTTCAATTTTCTTTTTAATTTTTCTCAATTTCACAAAACGTTAACAGCACGAGACTCTGACTAACCGTTGTGTTCTTTTGATCTTTGACAAATACTTGCGTAACATTTTTTGACCATTGTAAGTTTCTATTATATAACTATTGATATCTACTTATATATATATATATATATATTGAGATATAAACCATTTTATAAAATACTGATATAAGATATGTGATATTATATAGAGTATAATGTAATTATCATATTAAATGTATTATCCATACTGGCTTATAAATATATTTTTTCCCTTGCAAATTATCTTAAACTTAAATGATTAAATTCATAATCGACCAATTGAATAGTGTGGCTAAATATATATATATGGAGAATTATATACATTATTAAGAGTGCTTTGAACGGTGTTAGATATCTTTGATATTTCTGTTATGAATAACTTCTTTATTGACACATCAAATACACTGCTGATATAGAAGCCTGCTAGATCAGTTAATAATATAAAAAACAATATTAGTATTTTGACGCTTTTGATGAATATAACAGGTCGAAACTAAGTGATATGTTAAGCACTAGAATTATAAATAGCATAATTCTTCTATGCTATTTCTAGAGTGAGTTGATTCAAAACACTAGAATAATGATTATTGAAGAGGAGAAAGAGAACAACGATAGAAGAAATAACGTTATTTGTTACTCACAAGGAAAGCTAGAAAGAAATCGAAATGGACATCAATTAATCAATATGACAATATTTGAAAGATTTTACACCACACACCATCCACATGACATAATTGACTTGTAAGATTCAAATTTTAAAAATTATCTTTCAAATCAAATTATGTCGTGTGGATAGTGTGTAGTGCAAATCTACAAATAGAATTATTCTTTTTTATCAGGGAATTAATTTTAACGTTTTATATATATATATATATATATATATCTCACACTAGATTAACTATATGCTAGTAAAAAAACATTTGAGCTAAAAATTCCGAGCTTGAATCATTATAGATTGGAAAAGCTGAGGGCTGTCTACTTTAGGAATTGACATGAACAACATGCCGTTTATTACTCAATTTGTGAAGCATCAAGCTCACGGTTGATCTATCTGACACAACTTCTATGAATTATTTTTACCCTTGTGGTGGCTGAAGACTTGAATAAAAAGGCAATATATATCTACCTCAATAGTTATATGTATTTGATCACCATGCATTTGTTGTATTATAGACTCTTCACCCAAAATAAAAGAATCGGTTCCAAGCGAATTACCATGAAGTTCCTAACCAACTAATTCATGATGCTAGATTTACAAGCTTCAAATAGATAAATTTTATACAAGTTATTTGTAAAAAAGTACATTTCACTAATAAATAATAATTTTTTTAATATTTTTTTTTAGGTAGGGTATATTTTTTATAAGGACTTGTATGAAATTTATCTATTTAAAATTTGTACGAATTATTTCTCAATTGGTGAAATTACAATACTATCTGTCTGTACTCTGCAGCATGTTTGAGCTCGTGACCCAGAAAATTACTTCCTGGATGGTTTGCCAATGCATAAAGACGAGAAATTCAGTGCTGAAGCTCTCAAGTTGTTGCAGCTTTAAATTGGTCCAAGAACAAAATGTTCCCAAGAGCATTACGTCGTCAGATATAAGGCAGCCACGATTGAACTTTTAGCCAAAATGGGTCGTAAGCCCATAGTAAGGGTTATGACCCATTTACGACCTGTTGATGTGGCCACTTTCACAATTAATTAATAAACGATATGATGGTACTCGTCGATAGCATTGACGGGATATAGCCCCCTCCCTGCTCCCACGTGGGCGGGAGTGGTGATTTCTCAAGTAATACACGAGTTTCACATTATTTAAGTGTAAAACTTGAATTATCTTAACTTTTTATATAAAGATCATTAGTCACGTTTACGAATTTAAATTTATAATTTAAGTCCAAAATTATATTATCGTTCATTTTTAAATCCAAAAATAATTTTTTTAGCCCGGGTTGTGAGTGGACGGGAACTTAATTGGAGCCAAGTATTGCGCCGATCAAAGTTGAACAAACAGGTTTTTTTTTTTTGTAAGGGGATGGGGTTTCAAACCCAAATTTTATATTTGTATAATCAAATCATATGCCATCAGGTTATTAGGATCTTGGCAACAAGTTCTTAAGGGTTTGTATAAGGAGTGAGATGAGATGAGAATTTTATAAATAGTAATAAGATAGTTTGTGAATAATAGTGAGATAGTTTGAGTTGATTATTTTTTAAGTTTTAAGAAACGAGAGAAAAAAAGTTGAATAAAAAATATTATAAAATTAAAATATTATAAGAATATAGTTTTATAATATTATTTTTATTTAGGATTTGAAAAATTTATAATTATTTTTTATGTTTTATTTGAAAATTTGAAAAAGTTGTAATGATTAGTTTAAAAATTTTGTATTTGAATTATGTTTAAGAATAAGATGAGATGAGATAAAATAAGATCAAATGAGAATTTTGTGTTTGATGGAAGCAATTCTGAAACCGACTTTTCAATATGCATTTTTTATTTAACAAAATACAAAAAATAAAAACGAACTTTTATTCAATTCGCTGATGAAAATGAGTTATCAAATCAAGTTATGCTTACTATTATTCTCATTCAATATTATTTAAGACTTGCATTATCATTTTGAGCCCTGCATTTCTCAAAAAATAATTTTTAATGATTTTTCTTTATTTTAATTTTTTATCATTATTTCTCGATTTCTTTAATTGCATGAGATTATATTAATTTTTCATTACATATATTCAGGGACGATCGGACAAAGTCAAGATCATCAAAATATTGAGGGCTAAAATTTTTGGATTGAAACAAGTTGTTCGGTTGGCTTTGTAGTACTACTACCATTAGTAGACCAAAAAATAAGCTAGGAAACAAGTTGTTCGAGTCTATACCGAAGGCCCTCCAGACATCAACCCCCTTTGCACCCCCTCCACGGGCTGCGTAAAAAAATCAGAGGCCTTGGGCCCCGGCTAGAAGAAGCCCAAGGCCTGAGCCTGGAACCAAATAGATCTAAGATAACAGGAGGCCGACATTTCTGACACCACCCTACACACACGTAATAATACGATCACGCCAGTCAAACATCTATGGAATAAAACGTGTTTAGAGGACTTTCGGAACGTCTCAAGTTTTTGTGTTCAATTACGTTTCAAAAACATGTATATGCCTTTGACCATGCTACAGTCCCCGCTCCCAGGGACTACCGTTAGTTATAGGATTTTATTTTATTTGTTTTGTTTTTTCATATATGTATTTTTTAATATTTTAAAAAAATAAAATTATAATATTATTGGAAAATATTTTTTAATCACTAAATAAAAAAAATTAAAATGATAGAATTGAGCGGTAAAATTGAGTGGGAAGAATAGTATTATCCTGTGCGTTTTTCTAGTCGTGGCATTAAATTTAAGCTGCCTGGGTTTTTCCAGTCAATAGCTAGCGTGAAGACCAGGATTGGCATTCTACGCCGTTGCCTATGGATTCTGCAGGAGGAAGGAAACAACCGCGTAAAGACCAGGATGATGATCATTGTACAAGCATTGTTGTTTTGACTCCGGTTTTCATTTGTCATTGGTTCAGTTCTTATTGCGGTGGTTATACGTTTCTGGTTTTTGGTCAATAGAAGAATCTGTTAGACTAGACTTTCTGCTACCAATAGCATACGTTATTGAATCTCCACACACGCACACATATATCTAGAGCTTCATTTTACCAAATTAATTCATTTTACAGTTAGCACAGTTGCAAACTTGCATGGATGAGTCATTGCAAGAGACTTGGAGTAAATATAATTCTATAACTTTTTAAATTTGTTATTTTTCAATTACTAATTATAATAAATTAAACCAAAAAAAAAGATGAAGTATATTATAAAAAAAAATTATAAGTGTTCCAAATTTTTATATAAATGATCAAATTCATGGTTCGAGCCTACACAACTTGTACAAATTATTATTGCCCTTTGTGGTGGCTCAAGACTTGAATAAAAAGGCAATATCTACCTCAATACGTAAGCAGCTTTCCCTATTAGCTTGCACAGTTAATTAGTAAACCAAACAGTAGTATTCATCGAGCCTCCATTACTGAAAAAGTTACACTGTTTATTGAGCAATTCTCTGCAGGGTTAACTGTTGGATTCGTTTGCATCAAATTCCGGCCAGCTGTAAAAGCAGGTTGCTTGGGTGTAGGTAGAGGTGCATATTCATTACTCATCATTGAGACTATATCAAGCATGGTAGGTCGATCAGCTGGACTTTCTTGAACACAAAGTAGCCCGATGTTAATGTATCTCACCAGAGTAGAAGTGGAAGTTGGATACCCAATCGTTGAATCCATCAACTCCAAGCTTTGATCATCTCTCCACAACTCCCAAGCCTGTATTCATTCCAAGTCAATGTAAATTTCATTAAAAATTAAGAGTAATTCAGTTTATAACTTACAATATAGATTCTCTACAATTGCCAGACCAAATTGGATGGTCTGATTCTAGAGATAGATAGCACATCATGTGGGCTCTACAACTTTTAATGAAAGCATTGTAGGATTTTCGAGCAATGTTGACCACACATGCACATTTAAAGTTGTCTTATCTATTTTTGCATTGGATCATCCAATACATTTGGACAATTAAAGAGAATTGAAATTTATATAAATTATTAATGTAAAAACAGGAAAGACCTAATAGAGTATAAAAGCTACATACATATCTAAGAAGATTGAGTGACTCGTGGTTATAAAAGCCTGTGTTCTTCTTCCCACTCAGAATCTCGAGTAGCAATACTCCAAAGCTAAATACATCAGACTTTATCGAATATAGACCCTCCATGGCATATTCAGGAGACATGTAGCCGCTGGATTCCAAAATTCAGTGCTTAGTAGTTTCCTAAGTAAATTTAGGGCACTTGCAAATATGGGATGCATGTGGAATAGATTGCATACTTACAAAGTTCCAACAATCCGATTTGTGTTTGCTTGTATTTCATTATCTCCAACTATTCGAGCCATGCCAAAATCTGATATTTTAGGGTTCATTTCACTATCCAAGAGAATGTTACTGGGTTTCATATCTCTATGTATAATTCTTAATCTTGAATACTGATGAAGATAAAGAAGTCCTTGAGCAATCCCTTCAATAATGTAAATGCGTGTCCCCCAATCTAACATTTTTTTCTTAGCTGGATCTGTTTTAAATGATGCCACAAGAGAAATCAGCATTCAAGAACCTAGAATTATGTGTGTGTGTCTGTGTGAATAATTTTTATACAAAGGTATGTATATAATAAGCGTCAAGATGACTAAATAAGAACGCACCAAACAGGTAGAAATCCAAACTTTTATTGGGCATGTACTCGTATATTAGTATTTTCTCATCTCCTTCAATACAGCAACCCAAGAGTTTGACAAGATTTCTGTGTTGAAGTTTTGCAATTAGTGTTGTCTCATTTCTAAACTCCTCGAGCCCTTGTCTAGATCTTTTTGAAAGCATTTTCACTGCAATTTTCTATCCCTTAAGTAACTTCCCCTGTGAAAGAGAACCATAAATTCTTTAAACTTCCTGGAAAATTTACCATATTTTTTTAAGCAGAATGGAACATACATACCTTGTAGACAGGCCCAAAACCTCCTTCTCCAAGCCTATTTGCAGTTGAGAAATTATCGGTTGCAGCTATTACGCTTTCATAACTGAATAGCGGTAACTCAACATCCTTCTTTCCTCTTTTCTTATCATTATCTTGGTTGTTTGTTCCATCACTGATTGCATGAATTTCAGTACTAAAATCAAATAACATTAGATCATTGCTTGTAGCTGCCGTCTCTCCTGTTGTGCACAGAATGATGCGAGTTTTGTCATTTTAATGGAGAATCAAGTGTTTGCTCTGATAAAATCAATTAAAGAAGTTTTGGAATATGCTGGAGAGACTTGCGGGATTTCTCTTGGAAACTTAGTTCAGATGATTTGAAAAGCATGAAGAATATCTTCACCAATTGACGAGACAATACGTTGAGAAACACTCCTAAGAACAAGCAAATGTCACAGCTTTCTTGTCCTAGATTTTGGTGGAGCATTTTGTTGTTGCTAGTGATCCACTCACCCATAAACAAAAAATAAAAAATTGGAACTTTTTAAGGATTTGTATGTAAGGTTAGAACTTACCTTTGTCTTTGAGCTTTCTCTTGATTGAGACGGATAGGCATAGGATTAGCCCTGTTGCAACTACCAGCACAGCTACAATCACCCATACTTTCCATTTGGTTCCTGATTATGATGATAAGAACGATCATTAGCTCTATCAAAACAGAATTACATTTCGATTCAGTAAGAAGATAATGTAAACTTATGTAGGTTTCATCTTTTTCATCCTACCTTTGGTACTAATAATTTGAGGCTCATCAGCAGCTAGTCTGAGATATATATCTTCTCCAACCTTTCCACCATCCGTGGGTCGTTGCATGTTCAAAAGAGCTCCTTCCCATATCAGACAGCCGCCGCTGTTATGAGTATAAGCTGTGCAAAAACAATTATTCATGCAAGCTAATTGACATCTCGCGTCACTCATTGCCGAATATGCTTTCCAGTTAACTGGCGATGTGACGTTGGGTATTTTCTGAAACCAATCTTTTTTGGCATTACGATTTTCACATTGCAAAGGGTGTCTCCTCAAACAACCATTGGACCAGTCGTCTAGTATGCTCTGAGTATCTGAAAATGGTTCAAAACCTTTTGGACAATCACAAAGTTGAGGTGTATAATCACCATTATATATGCCAAATGGACCACACAAAGCATAGACATCAGATGGTAATCTTGGTTGAGACCAAAATCGAAACCACGCGGGATTATCGGGCTCAGAGGAGGAGTTGGGCAGCCACGTATGCATCTCGATCCGTCCGGTAGGAGAAACCAAAAACATCGATAGGATAGAAGAATTATAAAGAGAGTAAGTGAAATAGGTTTCATTTTCATTTGATATGAACCTGTAGTTATATATATAATTCAACCTCATCTCAGGAACGGAGCCGAAATGTGTTCCATTCCAAACTCCACTACTCCAGTAAACTTGGGACCTGTTCCACTCCAAGATATATTGCCTACTTTCATTTGGATCTATCCTCAACGAGAACAGACCCGGTGATGGATCTTCTAAGTTTTTCCATGAAATAAGTTGCTTCGGTATTTTTCCAGCTTTATCGATCCCAAGCTCTCCACCTGGCAGCCATGTATTGGTTGGGTGGTCGAAACTCTCCCAAAATATAGTAGAAGGGTCCGATCTATCTCTTAAAACAAAATTTCCATTATCAAGAAGTGCTGCTTCAGTTGAGTTTGAGGGAATATTCTGCAAATTTGTGGACCAAAATGGTTTCTTGGAGGAAGCTCCAAGAAGAACCAGATTGCCATCATTTGAGAATTCGAGTCTTGACTTAGAAGTGCCAGACAAATGGTTTTCTCTATTTGCTACCCAAACAATCCTCTGACCCACTAAGCGTTTAATCCATATCCCCAGGTAGAATTTTGAAGGAGTACCTCGTTCGAAGAATCCGAGTTCAAATCTGCCATCCTTAGATGAGATGCTGTCGTCATTTATCGCCGAAAGGGACTGACCTTTCAAAAGGGTATCATCTGCATTAATGGAGAGGCATGCTCTGAGGAGCAGAAGCAGAACAAATAAGAGGAATGGCCTGGTACCATCAATACCCATATCCCTCGCTAGCATGCAGCTAGCACTGGAAATTGTAGTTATAGAAAGATGCTTAAGAATGAGGATGCTAGAAATAATCGAGTGGACAATTAAGCACGTTTCGAGATAGTTGAGTCAGGAAATATTATTATAATATTATTTTTAATATTATTATTATTTTAAAATTTAAAAAAATTAAATTATTTATCATATTTTATATAAAAATTTTAAAAAATTATAATAATACGACGAGATGAATTTTAAATGTAAATAAGGCCGAACAACATTTGTAATAGCTTTCTCAGCATTCCTACTACACTTGTTTTAATTGTTTTTAATTTTATTTTTGTTTTATTTTTCTTAAATTAATTAAATTCTTTTATTCATTATCTATATATCATATATTTAATAAAAAAAAATTATATATGATGCAAGAATGATAAGCATAATTTTTTCATTTGGGTTAGGAGTTGATTGAAAAATAGAAAAATTAAGAATGAGGATGCTAGAAATAATCAAGAGTGTACAATAAAACTTTTCGAGTAGGAGTTGATTGAAAAATAACTTTTATAAGTTAAAAACATGTCTAAGTTGAAAAATTATTTTAACTCAGGTAATCATTATAATTTTTTAAAATTTTTATATAAAAATATAATAAATAATTTAATTTTTTTAAATCTTAAAATAAAAATAATATTTTATTTAATTTTCATTTCAATTCGTATCCTCTCAACTAACTTTCCAAACTTCAATACATATGTACAATTATGTGTATTATTATAGATAGTTCGTGGCCGCCCCCTTTGACTTGACCTATCGACTCAACTAGTCTTCTAGTCTTTAAAGTGGGTTGTATACAACAAGGATCTTTGACGGTTGATAGAGGGCTGGTCTAGATATTTAAAATATTTAATAATTTTATGAATAATAAAAAAATAATTTAAATTAAAAAATTTTATTAAATTTTGAAAAAAAAATAAGAATATTATAAGATTAAAAAATTATTTGAATATAATTCTCTAATATTAATTTTGTTTCAAAATTTGAAAAAATTTTATTGTTTTTGTGTTTTATTGAAAATTTTGGAAAAATTTTATTGATTTTCCTGTTTTGATAATGATTAGATAAAAAAAATTAAAATTTAAAATTTAAAAGTATTTTATATTTGAGTGATGTTCAAGAATGAAATTATGAAAAGTTTTAAAAATATTTAAAAATACCTCATTGCCAAAACAAAGCCTTAAACTTTGCTCAGTTAAATTTGGGTTTAAATATGTTCATTTGCGAATATAAATTAATCTTAATTATTAACAATTCAAATCGAGCTCTAACTTAGTTTTTATGGGTTTAATACTTCTCTTTTCTATATAATAAGTTTTCACAAAAGTGTTCATTAAGGGTGTTCTTCGAAAAATAAAATACCAACTAAAATAAATAATAATAAAAAATTCATTGAGATCACATAAAATAATAATACAATTCCGAAATTTCAATCGTGGAAAAATTATCGCTTTAATAAAAGACATAATATAATTTTTGTATCATTTTGTTTAGAATAGAAAATATCCATATCTATTTTAAATAAAATATTAACTATTTTAATTATTTGTTGTGATAATTCAAAGTGCAATGACTTTAGAATTTGTCATCCTTCATTTTGTTTAAAATATATAATATTTTAGATAAATAATTAAGTATTTTAATTATTTGTTGTGTTTTTTTTTTCTTTTTATAAAAAGATTTGTTGTGTTAATTCAAAGTTCAAATTGCAATGACTCTAAAATTATTCTTTATAAATTGAAATGGACGAATCGGGAACGCGTGTAAAACGGTTGGGGTCCTTGAGCCCAAAAACAGCGGGCCATTTTGCTGGAGCCTGGAACACTGTTATGGAAACTAAACGACTCGCCGTTGAAGGAAAAAAGGCCTGCGATAGAGAAATCGACAATACGCTATCAAGGTGCTCTGCATGCGAATCGACGGGCGGGTAACGGATTAGGCCAGCAGGTTCAGTGCTAATTAATGGAGGAAGAGAACGGAAAATTTAGAAGGATTGGACGGCGATGCGATGGTGGCTCGTGGTGGTAACTTTACTCACCTTTGTCTTTTAGTTTTTTTTTTTTGTAATTTTTCCTTCTGCATTGTGAAATGCGGTATTAATTTGGTGGATTTTGCTTATAATTTGGTGAATTATTCGATGATCTTGCGTTGTTTGGTTGGGCTTTTGTTTGATTCATAGTATGTAATGCCACGATTCCGGAGGTCCAGGTATTAGTTCATGTCACCTAAAAATCATGTCACAATCATGTCAATTTTATTTTAAATATAAAGTTGTAAAAGAATTATAAAAAATAAAATAATTTATACAAGGCGTAAGAAAAAAGGTAATTGGCGGGTAATGAGACAGGTAGAGTAATTCAGTTTATAAATTATAATATAGATTCTCTACACTTGCCTAACCCAAATTGGACGGTCCAATAATTCTAAAGACAACTTTATAATAATAGTCAAGAGTCCAAATATTTGCTTTCAAAGCACAAAAAGAAACCAAAAAAAAAAAACATAAAAAGATACCAAATGGTTCACGGAAAGTCGATTGGACCAAAAGTCCAAACATATATGGCGCCTGACAAGGACAAATCTCCATGACAGCTGCGTATAATATTCTTTGAAAAAAAATTATGTTGAGTTACTTTTCGTATTATTTATACATAAAATGTGATTGACTATGTTAATTTTTTTTAATATAAAAAAATTCATTTAGCCAATTATATTATTGAAGTGTACAAAAAATACGTAAAAATGATTATATATAGCATAACTCCAAACGAGTAGCTCTACAGCCATTGCTCCCAACTTTCGTTGGGAGCTACGTTAGTCTTATGATTTATTTACTTTTTCTTGTTAATATATGTATTTTTTAATACTTTTAAATATTTAAAAAAAAATAAAAAAATTACAATTTTATTAAAAAATACATCCTCAATCACTAAGTAAAAAAAATATTAAAAAATAAAAAATGAGAGCGAGAGCTACCAACAATAGGCCCTAGCGGGAAGTGTATCATTTCCCTTACGAATAGGAATGCATTAATGCCTATTTATTTTTACTATTTTTACATCTTATATTTATAGGTTTTTTATAACATATTTTTTATAATATATGAGATGTTTTTTATAAGGTGTAGGATGTGAGGTAATGAATAGTAAATAATGAGAAAACTTTTTTATAGGTTGCGGCCTAATTTGGACAGAATATCTTGTGGCATTATTTTAGAGATAAATTATATTTGTAATTGTGGAGTGTATAAGTGTCGCATAATTTTTTTGAAAAATGTAAGTAAATATGAGACTCATATAAAAAAAAAAAAAAAAAAAAACTAAGTTTTTAAAAGTATACCTCACTCTTTTTCAAAATGATGTGTGATGTTTACGCACTACATAATTGTACGTAGTATTACTCTACTTTTAGTTACGTTTAATTTCTCAAAAACACATTGTGTTTATAACATAATTGTTTAGTTTCTTAAATTGGTTATTCTTCAATTACTAATTATAATAAATTAAAAATAAGATGAAGTGCTTTGAAAGAAATAATATGAAGTGTTCAAGTACAACATCCAAAATACTTAAATGGTAATATTTAATTTATGAGATTCAAATTTTAAAATTTCTCATTCAAATCAAATTATATCATATAAACACTTTATTATGTGTTATCCACACCAACTTATAATTAAATTGGTTTCCTAGTTACAAATTATTTTAAACTTAAATGATTAAACTCACGATCGACAAATCGAATAATGTGGCTAAACAAATCTTGAGAATTATATATATTATTAAAAGTGTCTTGAACTGTGTTAATTAATAACCATAATCACACAACACCAGATTTGGGCATAAATGGAAACTTATCAAATGAAGACCCATCACCCCCGACAGCAGTCACGACGGCTACATCAACATCAATCCATGCAACAGTTAATTCTCATATTTTGTCAAATCTTTATTTATGTAAAATTTGTTAAAGAAAAATTGTGCAGATATAGTAATCTAAAAAATAAATGCGACTTTGAGGCGTGTTGATCACTATCTTTAAGGTGATAATTGCCCCCACTCAAAAGAGTTTGCTACCGGGTTACAAGCAATTCACCTCCAGGATACAACAAAGTCACCAACTGCAAATAGCAATTCTGAAGTTTTCCCTTCAGAGTTTATCTACAAAATTGTGCAAGTGACTGAAAATATGAGAGAATAGAATGAATAAATTCGTGGGTCTCATCCCCTATTTATAGAGAATGAAGTGACACCATGTGAAAGATCACAACTCTTAACTTGTGACTTTTCAACTGGCAGTTACTGGTTTAAAGGTCATATTGTTTCATTTAAAGACCAAAGAGGTATAACCTAGCCTAGTGGTCAACAGGTGCCTCACTTGGGAAAGGGAGGGCATTGGTTTGAGTCTCCAGAAGTGCCTTTTCAATTAAATTGATTTTTGAAACATTGCACCCTTACCATTGAACCAATGCATCTCTTGGAAATAATAGTTCACTAAAATAAATAATAACCCACATTCAATAAATTCACATATTTAATATTACAATTTATAATAAATATAACAATCCCCCACTTAGATTGCGATATTAAATTTTCAGTCAAATACTGATATCTTCATGCATACAAGAAGGTATCTCTCGACTTAAACCTTCAATTAGTGTAAGTATCTCAAATTCTTAACAAAGTCAATGGTGGCATAGGCTTAAACCAAGACTCTATACGCTAAGAACGGAAATACCATACACATGATTCTATCCAATTTTAGCGAGATAACTCACCAAATATTTGCACTAATTCATGTGCTCCATCCTGGCATTCATAAACATTTACAAAAGTAAACCTTAAACTTTTGCTAGAAGTTGTCCCCACCTCTTATGTTCACATAGGTAAAGTTCCTTAATGTGTCTCTGTTACTTCAAACATTTATACAACTATTGAACTTCATTAAGAGTATAATACTCATCCTACATTTAGCGTAACAGCCAGCACTGATCATCCTGTAAGGGTCTCTCATATTAAATTAAATTTCAGTGCTATCCCAGCCACATAACTGTAACTTGTTATTACCCATTAAACCTTAGACTATTTATTAATAGTGTAAGGTTGGGTTCCTATTACAGGTAACTTTTAAAAGAAAGGTTTCAAACCCATTCCACTAGATGTACTATTCACCATATCTCTCGGAAGTCCCTTTGTGAAAGAATTCGCTAAGTTTTTACTTGACCGCACATATACAATAGTGATAATACCATCACTTATTAATTATTTGACATATTCATGTCTCAAACTAATATGTCTAGATTTTCCATTATAGACCTTACTATAAGTCCTAGACATAGTAGCTTCACTATCACAGTACAAAGAAATGATTGACATCGGTTGTGGCCACAACTTTATGTCATATAACAAATTCCTCAACCATTTGGCCTCTTTGCCTGCTGCCGCCAAGGCTACAAATTCATATTCCATTGTAGAATGTGAAATACATGTTTGTTTCTTAGAAGCCCATGAAACAGCTCCACCACCAAGGGTGAAAACCCAACCAGACGTAGCCTTATTATCACTTACACTAGTAATCCAACTAGCATCACAATATCCTTCTAGTACAGCAGGAAAATTGGTATAATACAGTCCTAACGAACTAGTTCTTTTAAGGTGCCCGAGGACTCTACCAATTGCTTTCCAATGCTCCGTACTAGGATTACCCGTATATCTAAAAAGTTTACATACTGCAAAGGAAATATCTGCCTAGTGCAATGCATTACATACATTAAACTACCAATTGCACTAGCATATTCTAACTGAGCAACTGCTCTACCAGCATTCTCAATTAATTTAAATGAAAAGTCATATGGGGTATTTGCTTCTTTAATTCCTAAGTGTTGAAATTTAAGAAGCATTTTCTCAACATAATGAGATTGACATAAAGCATAACCCCCACTATGTTTCTTTACTTTGACACCCAAAATAGTGTCAACTTCATTAAGATCCTTCATTTTGAACTTTGAAGATAAATACTTCTTAGTTTCAGATATTTATTCCATATTTGTTTCAAATATAAGTAAGTCATCCACATAAAGACATTATAACACCATAACAATCTGTGAATTTAGAATAAATACACTTATCAGCATTATTATGCCTAAATCCATGATATAAAATTACGGAGTCAAATTTCTCATGCCATTGTTTTGGTGCTTGCTTTAATACATACAATGACTTAATTAATTTGCAAACTTTCTTTTCTTGCCCATGCATAACAAATCCTTCTGGTTGTTCCATGTACACCTCTTCATCCAATTCACCATTTAGGAAAGCAGTTTTAACATCCATTTGGTGTACATATAAGTTATATATTGAAGCCAGTGCCATAAGCACTCTAATGGATGTAAATCTAGCCACTGGGGCATACGTATCAAAATAGTCTATGCCCTCTTTTTGTTTAAAGCCTCTGGCTACTAATCTGGCTTTAAAAGTTTGAAAAGACCCATCTGTATTGTATTTTCTCCTAAATACCCACTTACAACCAATAGGTTTTGATCCAGGAGGCAAGTCTACTAAAACCCAAGTATTGTTTGACAATATTGAGTCCATTTCATCATTTATTGCCTCTTTCCAAAATGAAACATCTCTAGAAGTCATAGCTTCTTTAAATGTTTTTGGATCTTCTTCTATATTTAATAGAATGGGTATCTTATTTAAAACATCATCTCTATTTCCTTCCAAAAGGAAAACAATAGCCTGAGATGACACAAAATCTGGATCCAAGTTTTTTTCTTTTCTAACTCTTTGACTTCTCCTCGGTTCAGTCAATGTGTCAGGAATTATACAATTCCTTTTCCGACTCAAGTTAGATTCTAGTGTTTGAGTAGGATCTAATACTGCTTTAGAATCATTATAGAATTTATCTTCAATAAATTCTACATCCTTTGATTCTACTATAACGTTAGAATCCAAATCCAAAAGTCTATATGCTTTTGAATTCTCAGCATATCCTACAAAAACACTCTTGATTGCCCTTGGACCTAATTTTGTTCTTTTTGGGTCCGGAACTCTATAAAAGGCTAAACAGCCCCATACCCTTAGGTATTCCAGATTTGGTTTCCTACCTTTCCACAATTCATATGGTGAAATTTTGAATTTCATAGAAGGTATTCTATTATGCAAATAACATGCTGTGAGCAATGCTTCTCCCCACAAATTAAAAGACAATTTTGCATTCAAAATCATAGCATTTACCATATCAACTAGTGTCCTATTTTTTCTTTCTGCTAAACCATTTTGTTGTGGGGTATAGGGTGCACTAGTTTGATGTATTATGCCATTCTCCTCACAGTACAAAGAAAATTCAGTAGGAAAATATTCACCGCCTCTGTCACTGCGAAGAATCTTAATTTTCTTTTCCTTTTGATTTTCAACAACAGACTTATAAGATTTAAACATATTGAAGGCTTCATCCTTACTTTTCATTAGATATACATATGTATATCTTGAGAAATCATCAATAAAAGTAATAAAATATCTATTGCCTCCTCTTGTTAAAATACCATTTAATTCACAAATATCAGAATGTACAAGTTCTAATAATTGTGTATTTCTGTCTGTTTTAGGAAAAGGTTTCTTTGTCATTTTTGCTTGAATGCAAACTTCACATTTAGCACCATGTCCACGATTATATGGAATTAAATTATGTTTAGACATAAACTTTAAAGATTTAAAATTCAAATGTGCTAAACGATTATGCCACAAAGTAGAAGACTCAACAATATAAGCAGAATCAGAACTTATTTTATTAATACTTAGTTTATACATTCCATCACAAGAGTACCCTTTTCCAACAAACACTCCTCCTTTGGAAAGAATTACATTATCAGACTCGATTACGGTCTTGACACCCTTCTTACAAAGCAAATTTGCCGATACAAGATTTTTCTTTATTTCTGGGACATGAAGAACATTAACAAGAATAAGTTTCTTCCCAGAAGTGAACTGAATTTCCACAGTTCCTTTTCCCACAACTTTTGCAGAGTTGTGATTTCCCATTAGTACTACATGTCCATCTGCTGCATCTTCATAATTTTTGAATTGAGATCTCTGATTGCAAACATGAACGGTAGCGCCTGAATCATACCACCAATCAGAAGACTCGGTTGTTGTAGCCATATTTAACTCTGTAATCATACTAATGTGCATTTCAGAGACCATGGCCACAATTTCCGAAGTCTCATTTTCGATCAGATTTGCACTATTGGGATTGCCATTTTCTTTCTTGTATTTCTTCTTGTACCTGCATTCACGCTTAAAGTGCCCATTCTTTCCGCAATTGTAACAAGTTTTTATTTTCTTGGACTTGTCACCATTGTTGGAAAAGTCATTAAATTTTCTCTTGTTTCCTCCAAAATTACCTTGAAACTTATTTTTCTCATCAACAAAGTTCACTTTAGAGCCATTTTGAGAAAATAATTTCTTATCACGAATTCGAGTTTCCTCTTCAATTCGTAAATGTTTTTGAATTTGCTCTATAGTAAAGTCTTCTGTTGTGTGCATAAGTTTCTTTCTATAATTATTCCAACTTGGAGGAAGTTTGGCAATAATAGCCCTAACTTGCAAAGGTTCAGAAACTTCAACATTAAGATCTCGAAGTTTATTTACCAAAACTTGCAATTCATGGACTTGATCTATCAACGAAGTATTATCATTCATTGTAAATTCAAAATATTTCATAATAAGGAATTTATCCGTACCTTGCTTTTCGGTTCTATATTTTAATTCCAAATCTCTTTTGGTGACTTGATTGATGTAAACAAGTCGTAGAGACGATCGGAAAGTGTATTTAGAATGTGTCCTCTACACACCACTTCATCTTCTTCGCGCTTCTTGCGTTCCGCCTTGATTTGATCATTATCGTCAGGTTTGGGTTCTGGAAGTACTGGCAAGTTCGAATACAAAACATATGCAATCTTCAATGTAGTAAGAATGAACATCAACTTGTCTTTCCAGCGATTAAAATTCGTTCCATCAAACCTCTCTAGTTTGACAAAGTCTTGATTCATCATCTTGAAAGTCGTCATATCAGATTCTGATCCCATTGCGATTATCACCTTAAAATTGTTAAAGAAAAATTGTGCGGATACAGTAATCTGAAAAATAAATGCGACTTTGAGGCGTGTTGATCATTATCTTTAAGGTGATAATTGCCCCCACTCAAAAGAGTTTGCTACCGGGTTACAAGCAATTCACCTCCAGGATACAATAAAGTCACCAACTGCAGATAGCAATTCTGAAGTTTTCCCTTCAGAGTTTCTCTACAAAATTGTGCAAGTGACTGAAAATATGAGAGAATAGAATGAATAAATTCGTGGGTCTCATCCCCTATTTATAGAGAATGAAGTGACACCATGTGAAAGATCACAACTCTTAACTTGTGACTTTTCAACTGGCAGTTACTGGTTTAAAGGTCATATTGTTTCTTTTAAAGACCAAAGAGGTATAACCTAGCCTAGTGGTCATCAGGCGCCTCACTTGGGAAAGGGAGGGCATTGGTTCGAGTCTCAAGTGCCTTTTAAAATCAATTAAATTGATTTTTGAAACATTGCACCCTATCAAAGTGCCTATTCGGCCCATGTGCAAACACCAAGTGTTGTGACTCTTTGGCCCATGTGCAAGGCTTGGTTGGCCCAAGCATTGTGTCTGTCCAAGTCCAAGTCTAACACTTCACAAAATTATAAATCAAATTGCACTTGTGGAGTTTTGAACTCCTATCCTTTCATTTGAAAGGACATACCCTTACCATTGAACCAATGGATCTCTTGGAGATAATAGTTCGCTAAAATAAATAATAACTCACATTCAATAAATTCACATATTTAATATCACAATCTATAATAAATATAACAAAATTTCCTTGTATGGCTCTTGTATCCAACAGCCTCTTGTATTGATGTAATGCACCGTATAAATAATGCAAATAAACTCTCAATGCTCGCACGATTTCACTGAGTCCTTTTATCAAACACTCTGTATTTAATTTCTTATTAATAACTTCTTTATGGACACATTAAACACAATGTTGATGTGAAAGCCTACCAGATCAATTTATGTAAAAAAAAAAAAAATTATTATTTTGACTCTTTTGATGAATATAACTGATCCGGACTAAATGATATATTATGTTAAGCACTAGAATTATAAATGGCATAATTATTCTATACTATTTCTAGAGTGAGTTTATTCAAAACGCTAGAATATTGATTATTGAAGAGGAGAAAGAGAACAAGGATAGAAGAAATAACATTACTCGTTACTCACAAAAGAAAGCAAGTAAGAAATCGAAATGGGCATCAATTCAATCCGACACAATATTTTTCAATATATTTATATTATAGGGTAATTAATTCTATCATTATATATGTCACACACAGATTAACTACATGCTAGTCAAGAAAATGCATTTGAGCTAAAAATTCCGGGCTTGAGTCATTATAGATTGGAAAAGCTGAGGGCTACCAACTTAAGGAATTAACGTCATGAACAACATGCCGTTTATTACTCAATTTGTGAAGCATCAAGCTCACGGTTCTATCCGACACAACTTCTTGGAATTATTTTTGCCCTTGTGGTGGCTGAAGACTTGAATAAAAAGGCAATATATATCTCCCTCAATAGTTATATGTATTTCACCATGCACTTGTTGTATTGTAGACTCTTCGCCCGAAATAAAAGAATCGGTTCCAAGGGAGAATTACTTCGAAGTTTCTTCCTAGTGAAAAGCTTTTTCTTTCCTTCTTACAAGCACATCTGCTACTTTCAAGCCCAGAAGTCAACATCCAGAGTTCCACACCACAGCTACTACTTCTTCTTCTTTACCAACCTCGAGATCTTGGTCTTGTCTTCCCTATCTTTTTTTTCCATCGCACCCATTTTTAAACTCAGCCTCTAGATCATTGTCGTCTGCAAGTTCATATTACAGTAACTTTTGTTACTTTTTTTATCTTTCAAAAGACTTGAATGCATTTAGTTTGGGATTGAATCTTGTTCTTTTTCAATGTATTCTGGGATTTCTTGAAAACCCATCTGTGTCTCGTGTGATTCATGGGCAAAATCCCCAAGAAAATCCTAGTAAAATGGAATTGAAGCTTCCAACTTTTTGGTTTTACTCTTAGTTTTATTTAAAGCGAATGGAGGGAGACGAGTTCGGGGGTTGAAAACGGAGGGAAGAAAAATAAGAAACGGACCCGTTTCATTTTCCACGTGGGCAACGGTTCCCCTGCGATTTCCCATCTCGGTTGGATATAGTGTTTTTCTTTATACTATTTCTCCTTTTGGGTTTATTGTAAAACATTTAAGAAGAAATGCTCATCCTTGCAAGTTATTATGTTTGACTATCCCTTCGATAGTATGTTCTATACTCTTACTTCATGAACGTTTTTTGGATTCTCATATATAATTTTCCCATTGTTCTAATATATATATATATATATATATATATATATATATATATATAATTTATCTATATAACGATTATTTCGAAATGGTATATTGAATTAATGTACAAATAGCGAAATATTTCATTCCAGTGTCTCAACCTAAACGATCACAGGAACGGAATTCAAAACTTTAGTAGACACACAACACGAAAGTATAGAGAAATAATATTGAGTTCTTGAAGAACTAGTTTCATATATCGTGGTCTTTCAATTATCTTGTTACTTCTTCTTAACATACTATAGAAAATCATATCATTTTATAAATTCTACTTTTGTGAAATCCTTTTATGAACCTATCATTTCTCCAATTTTACGATTCATTTTTCAACATATTAATATAATAATGTCACTTCATTCAAAAAATATAAATTATCTTTTCTAACTTTAAAATTTTCATGAGAATTTGTATGCTTACATAAAGTTGTAAAAAGAACTATAAAATAGAAAATAATTTATACAAATCCAAGAAGTGTAAAGTAATTAATTTTATTAAAAAAAAAAGTACTTAGTGGGTAACCAGACAACTCTATAATAGTCAGGGACTCAGAGTCTAAATATTTTACAAAATGTCAATTAGACCAAAACATGTACCGCTGACAAGAAAAGTGTAGTGGTAGCTTTATAACTCAATCACAATTTATTTGCATTTTTAATAAAATAATATTTTTTTAAATATTTAAAACCATCGCATCAGATTTAATTCATAGTTGTAGACAAGTCAAGTAGTTGGTATATATTTTAATTGGAAATGATGAAGTTACTATTAAATAACAATTTGTATACAATTATGTAATAAAATAATATTATTTTAAATTTAAATTATAGGTGGAGCTCTAATTAATTGTCTTGGACAAAATATCTTGTGGCTATTGTAAATGTATGGATGTAGTAAATTAAATACATTTTATGTATTTGATGGATAATTATTAGAATTCTTAGCTATTCATGTTTTCTTATATTTCATGTTTACGTATTCTTTTGATTTATATATTGTCATCCTTTAAATTCATGTATTCATTTACTATCACCTATTCTTAATGGCGGTATCAAAAATTTGTTTTGGGGAGGCTAAGCAAAATTAAAACTATAATAAAATATTTTTTACTCTATTTCTATACAATTTCTCTTGAGGTATAGAACAATCTCATAGCAAGATCTAAAATAAAAATAAATAAAATAAGTTTAATACAACCTATGTATTAAAAAATTATATGATGTCAAAAACAATATATTATTGAAATAATATAAAGACACTCATACAAATATATCAAACAAAATAAACACTGAGTGTCTAAAATTGTAACTTGTGTTCTTTTAAAGAAACAAAATCATCAAGTATTGAATCTAAATCTAAACTCTTAGCTATTTCTCTTTCAATATAGACAATTAAATTATTTGTTAGAAACTCATCTTCAATTTTGTTGCGAAGTCTTGTTTTAACAATCTTCATAGCTTAAAAAACTCGTTCACTGGTCGTTGTAGATACTAGAAGAGTCAAAATAAGACGAATCAATCTATCAATAAGATAGTATGTCTTTGATTTCTCTCTCTACCAATCTTCGACATAAATCTGCAATGGATGACAAATTCTGAAACTTTGGATTAGTAAGCACATCAACTTCAAAATGCTTCAATTGAAACCTTAAATTAATTTTCACGTTCTCAGAAAAATCAAAAGGATAATACTTTTTTGCAAGACAATAGATATCATCAATATTAAAAGATTTGTAAACATCATTTGGATCCAAAGTTGAGTTAAGGGTTAAAAGCTTTGTCGCGCTCCTTCACCAAACCTACTGTCAAGCTCTTGCATTTGAAAATCTGTAGTAGTATTAAATATTTCAAAACGATAATGATGCTCTATCGTAATGTGATTTCGTTGATGATGACCACAACCTTGTACATAACGAGAGCTCAATTATGGATTGTTAATATCAAATTTCTTGGAGAAAGAGACAACATTCTCAAAAAGATTTTCCCAACCTTTATGTCTCAACATTTGAATGAGTCTTTTTGTAGTAGAAACCATATTCATGGCATTTAAGATGTCTTGAGAATTTTGTTGCAAAACTTGACTAAAACACCAGTAATACCCATGATTTCCTTCATTAAATGTAACATAAATATAACTTGGAATGATTTTTATAAGTTGCATTCGCATCTTCGCATTAAGAGTAAGTGGATCTTTCTTTTATTATGTTTTCAATAACCGAGCAAGTGGCTCCAGACATTCATAGTAGATTGCAAATAAAATAAAAATGAGAACCCCAATGAGAATCACTGGCTCGTTTGACAATGCCAATTTGGTTACCTCATTTTCCACTTTCAAGTTTATCAATAGCTATCATATGTGCAATTTGTGTTGCCTGAGCAACTTGCAGTTCATCATGACGTTTACACAAAGCGCCCACCACATTGATAATGAAATTGAAATTTGAGAAAAACTCATGAACAGAAATTACCTCTCTAGATACAGCAACTAATGCCAACTATAATCGATGAGCAAAATAATGAACATAGTATGCATAAGGACAATCTTTAAGAAATAGTACTTGCAATCATTTCCATTCACCACGCATATTACTGGCACCATCATATCCTTGCCCACGAATATTTTGAATATCAAGACAATGATTAGAAATAACTACAGATATTTCATTCTTTAGAGTCAATGTTGATGTATCTTTAACATGTACAAGATCAAAAAATCGTTCTTGTATAAAAAATCATCATCAACAAATCTCAAGATTATATTCATATGCTCCCCCTTAGACTCATCTCGTGCCTCATCAATAATAATGCAAAAAATAAAATTTTCAACATTTTCACGAATTTTAGTTCTCACTTTCTTTGCAAGAACTTCAAAATCTCTTTTTGAATTTTGTGTGAAGTATACTTCGAAGATTTAGGGACATTTTTCAAAACAAGTTTTCCAACCTTGTCATTATACGAAGCCAAGAGTTTAAGCATCTCAAGAAAGTTACCTCGATTTTTTTTACTTAGGGTTCTCATTATGACATCTAAAGGCACATTCTTGAAATGCAAGTCATCGAGCAACATCAATAGATGTTTTTACTTGGAGTCGATTGCTGATAATTTGTTCAGAGTTTTATGCATTCATTAATTTATCAATATGCTGTGATTGTTTTAATAAATCCTCACAAGATTTCACAACATTATTATGACAAGAGTAAATATCCTCCTGAATATGATTAAAAAAGGCACAATATTTTCCATCATTAATCTTCTTCCAACTTCTAATTCCTATGATAGTAAATACATCCAATCCAGAACGACGAGATGTTTTCATTATAAAAAGATAACAAGTTAAACAATATGCAGCATCCTTTGATGGAGAATACTCTAGCCAAGATGCAAATTGTACAAACCAAAAAACTTGAAAGCGACGATGATGCTTTTCAGAACCAGAAAATTGATATTTTGAGAGACGTATTTGATATGGACCAATTTTCAAGTAAACTCTTCTTATTTCATCACGTTGATTGACTGAATAGTCCCACATAGGAGAACGTAATCCTGGATATCGTTGTAGAGAAGATATATCAATCTCTTTAGAATCAAGTGTTGACAATGTAAAATTAATCTCTTCAGACTCCACAATTGGAGAGTTAAGATCAGGATTTTTCTTTAGGTTCAATCCTTGAAATTTTAGAAAACTTTTCTGGAATATCAACTTCTTTGCTTTTGAAGAATGATTCGATAGTTTTTAATTTAGACATAATTCACAAACCTAAATTGAAAATCAAATTGAAACATATAAAATAAAGTTTGATATATATGAATTCAATTACTCATGAAACATGAATTTAAAGTTAATCTTTAAGCACAAAATAAATAACTATTCAATGGACATAATCATATATAAGCAAAACCAAGTAGTAATCAATCTATTTAAAAAAGAGAAAGAAAAATTCTAAACAAAAATACACATGCATCAATACATGAAATAAAGAGAAAAGTGAAAAAAAAAAATTCAAAAACATTGTATATATATGAAAGAAGAAGAAAATCAGAACAAAAAAGGAACAAAAAAATAGAGAAAAGTCAAACCGTGTATGCAGTGATGGAACTATCACTATGTATGTAGGCAGCTAGGCTATTACAATGTTACTGTTATTGTAGCTTGTAGAAGAGTTGCAGTCTATACCAAAAATTTACTTCAAAACAACACGTAATTGCGTCCATGATCAAAATCTCCCATTTTTGGCCTTTTGGCAGATGGTAAGGATAAGAGAATTTTCTTTTAGCAGTAGAAAGTTAGAAACTACAGAATTGTAGGATACAACAGACAAAGTAGAAGAAAATCATTTGACTTCTCTTTTTTATTTTTATTGATAGTAAAAACGTGGCATCATATTATTAGATCATTTTATTTTATGTGAGATGTATTTTATTTATTTTATTTTTAAATCGGATTAAATTTTTTAAATTGGACTTATAAGTAATTAATCTTTAAAAGTAAAATAATTTTATAGAGGGGGCCAATATAATTTTTTAGAGAATGGGCCAACACAAAATGAGATTAATATCATCTTATTAAATCATAACAAATTAATATGTATTTTTTTTCAAACTTTTGGAGGGGCTATGGCCCCCCTTGCCCCTTCATAGTTTCGCCACTGCATATCCTCTCATGCCTATAAAAGGGAGTCTTGAGAAGTATTTGTAGTAGACATACAAAAAGAAAGTATAGAGAAATAATATTGAGTATCTGAATAACTAGTTTCATATATAGTGATCCTTCAATTCTCTTGTTAATTTTTTTGAATTTCACAAAACATTATCAGCACGAGACTCTAACTAACCGTTGTGTTCTTTTGATATTTGACAAATACTTGCGTAACATTTTCCGACCATTGTAAGTTTCTATTATATAAATATTGATATTTACTTATTGAGATATAAACCATTTTATAAAATCTTAATATGATATATGTGATATTATATAGAGTATAATGTAATTATCATATTAAGTGTATTATCCACACCATGTTATTAGCATAGGATCTGGCTAACTATTGTGTTCATTTGATCTTTGACAAATAATTGCGTAACATTTTCGACTACTCTAAGTTTCTATTATATTAATATTGATATCTACTTATTGCAATATAAACAGGTCCAAACTAATTGATATGTTACACACTAGAATTATAAATAGCATAATTCTTTTATACTATTTCCGGAATGAGTTTATTCAAAACACTAGAACATCGATTATGGATTAATTACACTTCATCCCTTCAAACTTTCACTTAATTTATAATATACTTCCGAAACTAATAATTGCATCAAAGTGGATCCTCAAACTTTCAAAACTTCTCAATCCCTCCCTTTCGTCTACAAGTAGCGTTATCTAACGGAAATTCACTATAAAGATGTAACTTTTATCTAATTTATTATCATTGACTATATAAAATATAAAATAATATATGATATCAATTAATCATTAACCATATATAAAATTATTTTATACCTAAGTTGCAACCAAGTATGAATAATCTATGTACACAATGAAATTATTTACTTCCTTTCAAAAAAATATGTACACAATGAAATTATTTAATATTCATTAACCATATATAAATTAATAAAAAAATATTTAATGATTTATGATTTATTATTAATTGATAGAATATATTATTTTATATTTTATATGGTCAATGATAATAAATTAGATGAAAATTACATCTATGCAGTGAATGTCATGCACATAAACAGCACATGCAGTGAATTTTCGTTAGATTTAATGCTGATGGTTGACAAAAGGGGGGGATTGGGAAGTTTTGAAAGTTCGAGAGTCCACTTTGATGCAATTATATATTAGTTTTGGAGACACATTATAAATTGAGTGAAAGTTTGAATAGGTAAAATGTAATTAACCCATTGATTATTGAAGAGGAGAAAGAGAACGAAGATGGAAGAAATAACATTACTTGTTACTCACAAAGAAAGCCAGTAAAAAATTGAAATGGACATCAATTCAATATGGCACAATATTTGAAAGCTTTTACATGAATTTGAATTTTACAAATCAAATTATGCCATGTAGATTGTGTATAGTGCAAAAGCCTATAAATATAATTATTCTTATTTTATAGGATAATAATTCTAATGTTATATATATATATACATATATATATATATATATATATATATATCTCACACTACATTAACTATATGCTAGTGAAAATGCATTTAAGCTAAAAATTCCAGGTTTGAATCATTATACATTGGAAAAGCTGAGGGCTGCCTACTTTAGGATTTGACATGAACAACATGCCGTTTATTACTCAATTTGTGAATCATCAAGCTCACGGTTTTATCCGACACAACTTCTAGGAATTATTTTTGCCCTTCCGGTGGTTGAAGACTTGAATAAAAAGGCAATATATATCTACCTCAATAGTTATATATATTTTATCACAATGCAATTGTTGTATTATAGACTCTTCACCCAAAATAAAAGAATCCTGAAGTTCCTAGCCAACTAATTCCTGAAGATCAGTAATATTAGATATAAGTTTCAAATAGACAAAGTCCATACAAATCTTTTGTAAAAAAGTGGATCCCACTAATAAAGAATATTTTTTATTATACTTTTTTTTAGGTGGAGTCCTTTTTTTACAAGGACTTGTATGAAGTTTGTATAAATTATTTCTCAATTCGTAAAATTACAATACTATCTGTCTGTACTCTGTAGCATGTTTGAGCTCTTGTGACCCAGAAAATTACTTCCTTGATGCTTTGAGTAATATAATTCTATAACTTTTTAAATTTGTTATTTTTCAATTACTAATTATAATAAATTAAACAAAAAAAAAGATGAAGTTATATAAATGATCAAATTCAAGTTCATAAAATTGAATAAAAAGGGCAATATCTACCTCAATAGTTATATGTACATCATCATGAAAAATTACAATACTCTCTGTCTGTGCTCCTGCAGCATGCTTGAACCCCCTTTGTGATCCAAAAATTACTTTATGTAAGCAGCTTTGCCTATTAGCTTGCACAGTTAATCCGTAAACCAAACAGTAGTATTCATCGAGCCTCCATTATCGAAAAAGTTACACTGTTTATTGAGCAATTATCTGCAGGGTTAACTGTTGGATTCGGGCGCATCAAATTCCGGCCAGCTGTAAAAGCAGGTTGCATGGGTGTAACCAGAGGTCCATGTTCATTACTGATCATTAAGACCACATCAAGCATGGTAGGTCGATCAGCTGGATTTTCTTGAACGCAAAGTAGCCTAATATTAATGTATCTCACCAGGGTATAAGTGGAAGATGGATACCCTATCGTTGAATCCATCAACACCAAGCTTTGACCATCTCTCCACAACTCCCAAGCCTGTATTCATTTCAGGGCAATATAAATTTCATTAAAAATTAAGAGTAATTCAATTTATAACTTACAATATAGATCCTATACAATTGCCGGACCTAAATGGATGGTCTGATTCTAGAGATAGATAGCACGTCATGTGGGCTCTAACACTTTTAATGAAAGCATTGTAGGATTTTCGAGCAATGTTGACCACACATGCACATTTAAAGTTGTGTCTTATCTCTTTTTGCATTGGATCATCCAATACATTTGAACAATTAAAGAGAATCCTAATTTAGATAAATTATTAATGTAAAAACAGGAAAGACCTAATAGAGCATGAAAGTTACATACATATCTAAGAAGATTGAGTGACCCGTGGTTATAAAATCCTGTGTTCTTCTTCCCACTCACGATCTCGAGTAGCAATACTCCAAAGCTAAATACATCAGACTTTATCGAATACAGACCCTCCATGGCATATTAGGGAGACATGTAGCCGCTGGATTCCAAAATTCAGTGCTTAGTAGTTTGCTAAGTAAATTTAGGTAGCAGTTGCAAATATGGGATGCATGTGAAATAGATTGCATACTTACAAAGTTCCAACAATCCGATTTGTGTTTGCTTGTATTTCATTATCTCCAACTATTCGAGCCATGCCAAAATCTGATATTTTCGGGTTCATTTCACTATCCAAGAGAATGTTACTTGGTTTCATATCTCTATGTATCATTCTTAATCTTGAATACTGATGAAGATACGGAAGTCCTTGAGCAATCCCTTCAATAATGTGAATGCGTGTCCCCAATCTAACATTTTTTTCTTAGCTGGATCTGTTTAAATGATGCCACAAAGGAAATCAGCATTCAAGAACCTAGAATTATATATATATAAATATAGAGGAATGCTGGGGAGCAGCCTACATCCCCAGAACACCTTCAGAATTTTTTTTTTCTTCTCCTCAACACTGGTGTGTTGAGGATGTGGGCTGCAACACATCTTTTTCCATATATATATATATATATATATATATATATGTATGTGCGCGCGCGCGTGTATGTGCGTGAATAATTTTTATACATTTTTATGTATATAATAAGAATCAAGATGACTAAAATAAGGACGCACCAAAAAGGTAGAAATCCAAATTTTTATTGGGCATGTACTCGTATATTAGTATTTTCTCATCTCCTTCAATACAGCAACCCAAGAGTTTGACAAGATTTCTATGTTGAAGTTTTGCTATTAGTGTTGTCTCATTTCTAAACTCCTCAAGCCCCTGTCCAGATCTTTTTGAAAGCATTTTCACTGCAATTTCCTTCCCCTTAAGTAACTTCCCCTGTGAAAGAGAACCATAAACTCCTTAAACTTCCTTCAAAGTTTACCATATTTTTTGAAGCAGATTCATTTAGCAGAATGGAATATACATACCTTGTAGACAGGTCCAAAACCTCCTTCTCCAAGCTTATTTGCAGTTGAGAAATTATCGGTTGCAGCTAATACGCTTTCATAACTGAATAGCGGTAACTCAACATCCTTCTTTCCTCTTTTCTTATCATTATCTTGGCTGTTTGTTCCATCACTGATTGCATGAATTTCAGTACTAAGATCAAATAACATTAGATCATTGCTTGAAGCTGCCGTCTCTCCTGTTTTGCACAGAATGATGCGAGTTTTGTCATTTTAATGGAGAATCAAGTGTTTGTTCTGATAAAATCAATTAAAGAAGTTTTGGAATATGCTGGAGAGACTTGCGGGATTTCTCTTGGAAACTTGGTTCAGATGATTTCAAAAGCATGAAGAATATCTTCACCAATTGACGAGACAATACGTTGAGAAACACTCTACGAACAAGCAAATGTCACAGCTTTCTTGTCCTAGATTTTGGTGGAGCATTTTGTTGTTGCTAGTGATCCACTCGCCCATAAACAGAAAATAAAAAATTGGAACTCTTTAAGGATTTGTATGTAATGTTAAAACTTACCTTTGTGTTTGAGCTTTCTCTTGATTGAGAAACAAACGGATAGGCATAGGATTAGCCCTGTTGCAGCTACCAGCACAGCTACAATCACCCATACTTTCCATTGGTTCCTGATTATGATGATAAGAACGATCATTAGCTCTATCAAAACAGAATTACATTTCGATTCAGTAAGAAGATAATGTAAACTTATGTAGGTTTCATCTTTTTCATCCTACCTTTGGTACTAATAATTTGAGGCTCATCAACAGCTAGTCTGAGATATATATCTTGTCCAACCTTTCCACCATCTGTGGGTCGTTGCATGTTCAAAAGAGCTCCTTCCCATATCAGACAGCCGCCGCTGTTATGAGTATAAGCTGTGCAAAAACAATTATTCATGCAAGCTAATTGACATCTCTCGTCACTCATTGCCGAATATGCTTTCCAGTTAACTGGCGATGTGACGTTGGGTATTTTCTGAAACCAATCTTTTTTGGCATTACGATTTTCACATTGCAAAGGGTGTCTCCTCAAACAACCATTGGACCAGTCGTTTAGTCTGCTCTGAGTATCTGAAAATGGTTCAAAACCTTTTGGACAATCACAAGGCTGAGATGTATTGTCATGATATATGCCAAATGAACCACACAAAGCATAGACATCAGATAGTGATTTTGGTTGAGCCCATAGAACCCAAGGCTCAGACGCGGGTAGCCATGTAATTGCCTTGAATTGTCCGGTAGAATCAAGAAAACATATTGACATGATAGAAGAATTATAACTCATATAGGTTTCATTTTCATTTGACACAAAACTGATGTTAAATACATAATTCAACCTCATCTCAGGAATAAAGGCGAAAGATTCTCCATTCCAAACTCCAGAACTCCAATAAACTTGGGACCTGTTCCACTCGAAAATAAATTCACTGCTTCCATTTGGGTCTATCCTCAACGAACATGAGAACAGACCCGGTGATGGATCTTCTGAATTTTTCCATGAAATAAGTTGCTTCGGTTCTTTTCCAGTTTTATCGATCCCAAGCTTTACACCTAGCTGGGATTAATGTTTCATTTGTTCACTGTTATAGAGAATGTAACTCGGTTGCGGATGGCTTAGCTAAAATGGGTGCTAATGGTCTTACGGGATCATGGTTTTCTCTTCCTGTGTTGCCTCCTTCTATTAGAGGGAAACATTAGGCTGGATAGAAGGGGGCCTCCCTTACATACAGAAAACCCGAAGTAGTTGATAGAAAGCTATGTGCGCTGATCTTACGAGAGGTATGCCTTTTTTTGCATTTGATCATTTCATTTCTTACTCTATGTTCGTGCAGATTTTGTCTTACAGATTGTTCAATTGAAGGTTTTTTTGGAGGCATTTGTATAGTGGTTGAGCTTATTTGGTTTTTTGAGCCTTGGGTTTTGGTTTTATTATAATATTTGTAGCCCCTAACCCTCGGGTTGTAATCACGGTTTTCCTTCGCCACAAGTGAGGGGTTGATCAATAAAATTTGGGACGGAGTCACAAATGGACATGTGACCTTCGGCTCTTCTAAAAAAAAAGGATGACAATAGTGTTTGCGGTTTGTGTTCTTACATGTTAAATTATGAATATTTTAATTTTTATTGGGTTAATGACACGACTTGGAGAGAAAATAAAATCTCAAGTTGAACTGGGCCCGATTAAGAGAGATGTTTATGTCCCACTCAGGACTGGGCCGGGTCTCTACCAAAGGCCCTCCACACGTTAACCCACTTTGCACCCCCCTCCACGAGCTGCATAAAATATCAGAGGCCTTGGGCCCAGGCGAGAAGAAGCCCAAGGCCAGGGCCTGGAGGCAGACAGATCTAAGTTAACGGGACGCTGACATTCCTGACACCACTCTACACATGCACATAATGATAGATCATGCCGTCGAGACCCCATCATAGAATAAAACGTGTTTAAAATACCAATCAAACATCTATAGAATATCCTGGCATTCTACGCAGTTGCCTATGGATTCTGCAGGAGGAAGGAAACAACTGCGTAAAGAATTAATATGAACAACATGCCGTTTATTACTCGATTTGTGAAGCTCAAGCTCATGGTTCGAGCCTACACAACTTGTAGAAATTATTATTGCCCTTTGTGGTTGCTGAACACTTGAATAAAAAGGCAATATCTACCTCAATAGTCATATGTACATCATCATGAAAAATTAAGTACAATACTCTCTGTCTGTGCTATGCAGCATGCTTGAACCCTCCTTGTGATCCAGAAATTACTTTCTGTAAGCAGCTTTGCCTATTAGCTTGCACAGTTAATTCATAAACCAAACAGTAGTATTCATCGAGCCTCCATTACCGAAGAAGTTACACTGTTTATTGAGCAATTTTCTGCAGACTTAATTGTTGGATTCGTGTGCATCGAATTACAGCCTGCTGTAAAAGCAGGCTGCATGGGTGTAACCAGAGGTCCATGTTCATTACTGATCATTGAGACCACATCAAGCATCGTAGGTCGATCAGCTGGATTTTCTTGAACGCAAAGTAGCCCGATATTAATGTATCTCACCAGAGTAGAAGTGGAAGTTGGACACCTTATCGTTGAATCCATCAGTTCCAAGCTTTGACCATCTCTCCACAACTCTCAAACCTGTATTCATTTCAGGTCAACGTAAATTTCATTAAAAATTAAGAGTAATTCAGTTTATAACTTACAATATAGATTCTCTACAATTGCCTGACCAATTTAGATGGTCTGATTCTAGAGATAGATAGCACATCATGTGGGCTCTACAACTTTTAATTTTTTTTAATTTTAATTTAATTTTATTCTTTTTAAATTAATTAAATTCTTTTATTCATCATCTATACATCATATATTTAATAAAAAAAATTAAAAATTAAAAATTAAAAAATTATGTATGATGCGAGAATGATGATAGGAGAATTTTTTTCTTTTGGATTAGGAGTTGATTAAAAAATAGAAAAATTAAGAACGAGGATGCTAGAAATAATCAGTGTACAAAAACTCTTTCCGATTAGGAGTTGATTAAAAAATAACTTACAAAAGTTAAAAACATTATATGTCTAATTTAGAAGAGATTTGGATATTAAAATCATTTTAACTCATCTTATTTTATTTGATTATTATAATTTTTTAAAATTTAAATAAAAATATAATAAACAATTCAAAAATTTTAAACTTAAAAATAAAAATAATATTAAAAAGTAATATTTTAATAATATTTTATTTAATTTTCATTTTAATTTCTCTCATTTTAAAAATATTTAATAATTTTATGAATAATAATAAAATAATTTATAAATAATAATAAAATAGTTTAAATTAATATCTTGTCATAGTCAAGAGTCCAATAATTCTAAAGATAACTCTATCATAGTCAAGGACTCAAGAGTCCAAAATATTGGCTTTAAAAAAAAAAAAAAAATTGAACAAATATTTCACGAAAAGTCGATTGGACCAGCGCCTGACAAGGACAAATCTCCATGACAGCTGCGTATCTTCTCTGTGGACCCAATGGGAACGTGATTGTATTCAACGAATAGGGGTGTAACCGGTCCTCCGGTTTTGGACAAAATCTAGGACCGAATCGGTATGTACTGGTTTTGTATTTTTCAAAACCGATTACGCACCGGTTACCCTCCTAAACCGGTACTTCCGGTTTTACCGGTTTCCGGTCCGGTCCGGTCCGGTTTTTCGATTTTTTTAAAATGTAAATTTCACAATTTATCATCATAAATTTGTTTATAAAAAAAAAAAACTAATTTAAAAAATATTGTTTTATACTTTTATTATAAGTTATATATTAGTATTAGTTATAAACTATATATTTAATATTAGTACTAGTTATAAACTTTTAGTGATTTAGTATTAACATTTTATGTAATAATTTATAAATTATAATAAGAAATTATTTCATATATAAATATATATAATTATATATAAAACTTTCACATAAAAAATTATAATTATACATAATATAAAAAACTTATATATATTAATATATATATATATATAATAATTTGTATAAAACTTATATATACAATAATATAAATATTTTTTTATATATATTTTTTATCAACCGGTCCGGTCCGGTTCGGTCCGGTCCGAAAAATCTTAAAACCGGAACCGGACCGGAACCGGCCGGTTTTCACATTCTAAGAACCGGTCCCGGACCGGACCGGTTCAAAACCGGTAAAACCGGTCCGGTCCGGTCCGGTTCGGACCGGTTTTCCAGTTTACCGGTTTGAACTTACACCCCTATCAACGAACATATAAGGTTGTGGTCTAATTGTCTTGGACAAAATATCTTATGCCTTTATTTTGGGGGCAGAAATGATATTTAATAATTGGGGTGTACGGAAATATTGTAAAATTTTTTTTTAAAAGTTAATAAATATAGAATTCATATGAAAAAATTAAATTTTTAAAAGTAGACTCTATTCTTTTTTAAAATGATTGTGTGACACTTACGCACTCTACGACTGTACATAATATTATTCTATTTTTAGTTATGTTTATTTTCTCAAAAACACATTATGTTTATAATATAATTGTATAGTGTCTTAAATTTTTTATTCTTCGATTACTAATTATAATAAACTAAATATAAAAAATAAGATGAAGTGTTTTAAATGAAATAATATTAAGTGTTCAAGTACAAAATAAACATTACTTAAATGGTAATATCTAATTTGTAAAATTTAAATTTTAAAATTTTTCTTTCAAATCAAATTTTATCATAAAGACTTTATTATATATGTTATTCACACCAATTTATAATTAAATTTGTTCCCTTACAAATTGTTTTAAACTTAAATGATTAAACTGACAAATTGAATAATGTGGCTAAACAAATCTTGAGAATTATATATATTATTAAAAGTGTCTTGAACTTTGTTAATTAATAACCATAATCACACAACACCAGATTTGTGCATAAATGGAAACTTACCAAATGAAGACCCATCACACACGACAGCAGTCACAACGGCTACATCAACATCAATCCATGCAACAGTTAATTCTCATATTTTGTCAAATCTTTATTTATGTAAAACTTCCTTATATAGCTCTTGTATCCAACAGCCTCTTGTATTGATCTAATGCACCGTATAAATAATGCAAATAAACTCTCAATGCTCGCACGAATTCACTGAGGCCTTTTATCAAACACTCTGCATTTAATTTCTTATTAATAACTTCTTTATGGACACATTAAACACATTGTTGATGTGAAAGCCTACCAGATCCATTTATGTAAAAAAAAATATTAGTATTTTGACTCTTCTGATGAATATATATAACATAGCCTAACAGGTCCGGACTAAATGATATATTATGTCAAGCACTAGAATTATAAATGGCATAATTCTTCTATACTATTTCCAGAATGAGTTTATTCAAAACGCTAGAATATTGAAGAGGAGAAAGAGAACAACGATAGAAGAAATAACATTACTTGTTACTCACAAAAGAAAGCCACTAAGAAATCGAAATGGGCATCAATTCAATCCGACACAATATTTTTCAATATATTTATATTATAGGGTAATTAATTCTATCATTATATATGTCACACACTAGATTAACTACATGCTAGTCATGAAAATGCATTTGAGCTAAAAATTCCGGGCTTGAGTCATTATAGATTGGAAAAGCTGAGGGCTGCCAACTTCAGGAATTGACATCATGAACAACATGCCATTTATTACTCAATTTGTGAAGCATCAAGCTCACGGTTGATCTATCTGGCACAACTTCCAGGAATTATTTTTGCCCTTGTGGTGGCTGAACACTTGAATAAAAAGGCAATATATATCTACCTCAATAGTTATATGTATTTCACCATGCACTTGTTGTATTGTAGACTCTTCGCCCGAAATAAAAGAATCAGTTCCAAGGGAGAAATACATCGAAGTTTCTTCCTAGTGAAAAGCTTTTTCTTTCCTTCTTACAAGCACATCTGCTACTTTCAAGCCCAGAAGTCAACATCCAGCGTTCCACACCACAGCTACTACTTCTTCTTCTTTACCAATCTCGAGATCTTAGTCTCTATCTTTCCTATCTTTTTTTCCCATCGCACCCATTTTTAGACTCAGCTTAGATCATTGTCGTCTACAGGTTCATATTACAGTAACTTTTGTTACTCTTTTTATCTTTCAAAAGACTTGAATGCATTTAGTTTGGGTTTGAATTTTGTTCTTTTTCAATGTATTCCGGCATTTCTTGAAAACCCATCCGTGTTTCGTGTGATTCCTGGGCAAAATCCCCAAGAAAATCCTAGTAAAATGGAATTGAAACTTCCGACTTTTTGGTTTTACTCTTGGTTTTATTTAAAGTGAATGGAGGGAGACGAGTTTGGGGGTTGAAAACGGAGGGAAGAAAAATAAGAAACGGCCCCGTTTCATTTTCCACGTGGGCAACGGTTCCCCCACGATTTCCCATCTCGGTTGGATATAGTGTTTTTCTTTATACTATTTCTCCTTTTGGGTTTATTGTAAAATATTTAAGAAGAAATGCTCATCCTTGCAAGTAATCATGTTTGACTATCCCTTGGATAGTATGTTCTATACTCTTACTTCATGAACTTTTTTTGGATTCTCATATATATAATTTTCCCATTGTTCTAATATATATATATATATATAATTTATCTATATAACGATTATCTCGAAACAGTATATTGAAATGTATAAATATCGAAATATTTCATTCCAGTGTCTCAACCGATCACAGGAACGGAATTCAAAACTTTAGTAGACACACAACAAGAAAGTTTAGAGAAATAATATTGAGTTTTTGAAGAACTAGTTTCATATATCGTGGTCTTTCAATTATCTTGTTACTTCTTCTTAACGTACTATAGAAAATCGTATCATTTTATAAATTTTACTTTTGTGAAACTCTTTTATAATCCTGTCATTCCTCCAATTTTACGGTTCATTTTTCAAAAAATTAATATAATAATGTCACTTTATTAAAAAAATATAAATTATCTTTTTCTAACTTTAAAATTTTCATGAGAATTTGTATGCTTACATAAAGTTGTAAAAAGAATTATAAAATAGAAAATAATTTATTCAAATCCAAGAAGTGTAAAGTAATTAATCTTATAAAAAAAAGTACTTAGTAGGTAACCAGACAACTCTATAATAGTCCGTGACTCAGAGTCTGTTTTACAAAAAGTCAATTGGATCAAAGCATGTACGGCTGCCAAGAAAAGTGTAACGATATCTTTATTACTCAATCACAATTTATTTGCATTTTTAATAAAATAATATTTTTTAAATATTTAAAACCATCACATCTGATTTAATACATAGTTGCAGACAAGTCAAATAGTTGGTATATATTTTAATTGGAAATGATAAAGTCACTATTAAATAACAATTTGTATACAATTATGTAATAAAATAATATTATTTTAAATTTAAATTATAGGTGGAGGTCTAATTAATTATCTTGGACAAAATATCTTGTGGCTATTGTAAATATATGGATGTAGTAAATTAAATACATTTTATATATTTGATGGATGATTATTAGAATTCTTAGCTATTTATGTTTTCTTATATTTCATGTTTACGTATTCTTTTGATTTATATATTGTCATCATTTAAGTTCATGTATTCATTTACTATCACGTATCCTTAATGACGGTACCAAAAATTTGTTTTAGAGAGGCTAAGCAAAATTAAAATTATAATAAAAATCTTTTTCTCTATTTATATATAATTTCTCTTGCGGTATAGAACAATCTGATTGCAAGATGTAAAATAAAAATAAAATACGTTTAATATAACTTATGTATTAAAAAATTATATGATATTTCAAGAACAATTTATCATTGAAATAATATAAAGACACTTATACAAATATATCAAACAAAAGAAACCCAGAGTGTCTAAAATTGTAACTTGTGTTCTTTTAAAGAAACAAAATATCAAGTATTGAATCAAAATCTAAATTCTTAGCTATTTCTCTTTCAATATAGACAATTAAATTATTTACTAGAAACTCATCTTCAATTTTGTTGCGAAGTCTTATTTTAACAATCTTCATAGCTGAAAAAACTCGTTCACTAGTCGTTGTAGATACTAGAAGAGTCAAAACAAGACGAATCAATCTATCCATAAGATAGTATGTCTTTAATTTCTCTCTCTACCAATCTTCGACATAAATCTGCAATGGATGACAAATTCTGAAACTTCGGATTAGTAAGCACATCAATTTCAAAATGCTTCAATTGAAATCTTAAATTAATTTTATCGTTCTCAGAAAAATCAAAAGGATAATACTTTTTTGCAAGACAATAGATATCATCAATATTAAAAGATTTATAAGCATCATTTGGATCCAAAGTTGAGTTAAGGGTTAAAAGCTTTGTCGCGCTCCTTTACCAAACGTACTGCCAAGCTCTTGCATTTGAAAATCTATAGTAGTATTAAATATTTCAAAATGATAATGATGCTCTATTGTAATGTGATCTCATTGATGACGACCACGACCTTGTACATAACAAGAGCTCAATTCTGGAATGTCAATATCAAATTTCTTGGAGAAAGAAACAACATTCTTAAAAAGATTTTCCCAACCTTTATTTCTCAACTTTTGAATGAGTCTTTTTGTAGTAGAAACCATATTCATGGCATTCAAGATGTCTTGAGATTTTTGCTGCAAAACTTGACTAAAACATCAGTAATACCCATGATTTCCTTCATTAAATGTAAAATAAATATAAATTGGAATGATTTTTATAAGCAGCATTCGCATCTCTTCATTAAAAGTAAGTGGATCTTTCTTTTATTATGTTTTCAAGAACTAAGCAAGTGGCTCTAGACATTCATAGTAAATTGCAAATAAAATAAAAATGAGAACCCCAATGAGAATCACTGGCTCGTTTGACAGTGCCAATTTGGTTACCTCATTTTCCACTTTCAAGTTCATCAATAGCTATCATATGTGCAATTTGTATTGCCTGAGCAGCTTGCAGTTCATCATGACATTTACATAAAGCACCCACCACATTGATAATGAAATTCAAATTTGAGAAAAACTCATGAACATAAATTACCTCTAGATGCAGCAACTAATGGTAAATATAATCGATGAGCAAACCAATGAATATATTATGCATATAGACAATCTTTAAGAAATAGTACTTGCAATCATTTCTATTCACCACGCATATTACTAGCACTATCATATCCTTGCCCATGAATATTTTGAATATCAAGACAATGATGAGAAATAACTTCAGATATTTAATTCTTTATAGTCAATGTTGATGTATCTTTAACATGTACAAGATCAAAAAATCATTCCTGTATAAAACCATCATCATCAACAAATCTCAAAATTATAGTCATTTGCTCCCTCTCAGACTTATCTCGTGCCTCATCAACAATAATGCAAAAAATAAAATTTTCAACATTTTCACGAATTTTATTTCTTACTTTCTTTGTAAGAACTTCAAAATCTATTTTTGAATTTTGGGTGAAGTATACTTCGAAGATTTAGGGACATTTTTCAAAATAAGTTTTTCAACCTTGTCATTATACAAAGCCAAGAGTTTAAGCATCTCAAGGAAGTTACCTCGATTTTTTTACTCAGGGATCTCATTATGACCTCTAAAGGCACATCCTTGAAATGCAAGTCATCAAACACAATCAATAGATGTTTTTACTCGGAGTCGATTGTTGAGAATTTGTCCGGAATTTTATGCATTCATTAATTTATCAATATGCTGTGATTGTTTTAATAAATCCTCACAATATTTCACAGCATTATTATGACAAGAGTAAGTATCCTCCCCAATATGATTAAAAAATGCACAATATTTTTCATCATTAATCTTCTTCCAACTTCTAAATCCTATGACAATAAATGCATCCAATCCAGAACGTCGATATGCTTTCACTGTAAAAAGATAACAAGTTAAACAATATGCAGCATCCTTTGATGGAGAATACTCTAGCCAAGATGCAAATATTACAAACCAAGAAACTTGAAAGCGATGAGGATGCTTTTCAGAACCAGAAAATTGATATTTTGAGATACGTATTTGATATGGATCAATTTTCAAGTAAACTCTTCTTATTTCATCATGTTGATTGACTGAATAGTCCCACATAGGAGAACGTAATCCTGGATCTCATTGTAGAGAAGATATATCAATCTTTTTAGAATCAAATGTTGACGATGTAAAATTAATTTCTTCAGACTCCACAATTGGAGAGTTAAGATCAGGATTTTCCTTAAGTTCAATCATTGGAATTTTAGAAAAAATTTCTGGAATATCAACTTCTTTTCTTTTGAATAATGAGTCGATAGTTTTTAATTTAGACATAATTCATGAACCTAAATTGAAAATCAAATTGAAACATATAAAATAAAGTTAGATATATATGAATTCAATTACTCATGAAACATGAAATTAAAGTTAATTTTTAAGCACAAAATAAATAACTATTCAATGGACATAATTATATATAAGCGAAACCAAGTAGTAATCAATCTATTCAAAAAAGAAAAACAAAAATTCTAAACAAAAATACAGCTGCATCAATACATGAAAGAAATGAAAAAGTGAAAAAAAAATTCAAAAACATTGTATCAATAGATTCAATACAATTATATATATATATGAAAGAAGAAGAAAATCAAAACAAAAAAGGAACAAAAAAAATAGAGAAAAGTCAAACTGTGTATGCAGTGGCGGAACTATCACTATGTATGTAGGCAGCTAGGTTATTACAATGTTACTGTTATTGTAGCTTGTAGAAGAGTTGCAGTCTGTACTAAAAATTTACTTCAAGACAACACGTAATTGCGTTCATGATCAAAATCTCTCATTTTTGGCATTTTGGCATATGGTAAGAATAAGAGAATTTTCTTTTAGCAGTAGAAAGTTAGAAACTGCAGAATTGTAGGAGGCAACAGGCAGAGGAGAAGAAAATCATCTGACTCCTCTTTTTTATTTTTATTGATAGTAAAAACGTGGCATCATGTTATTAGATCATTTTATTTTATGTGGGATGTATTTTATTTATTTTATTTTTAAATCAGATTAAATTTTTTAAAATTAGACTTATAAGTAATTAATCTATAAAATCAAAATAATTTTGTAGAGCGGGGCCAATATAATTTTTTAGAGATGAGGCCAACACAAAATGAGATTAATATCATCCTATTAAATCATAAAAAATTAATATTTTTTTTTCAAACTTTTGGAGGGGCCATGGCCCCCCTTGCCCCTTCATAGTTTCATCATTGTGTAGTCTCGCATGCCTATAAAAGGGAGTCTTGAGAAGCATTTGTAATTGGCAGGTAATGAGACAGGTCCAATAATATAGAGTAATTCAGTTTATAAATTATAATATAGATTCTCTACACTTGCCTAACCCAAATTGGATGGTCCATTAATTCTAAAGACAACTCTATAATAATAGTCAAGAGTCCAAATATTTGCTTTCAAAACATAAAAAGAGACCAAATAGGTTGCAGGCTAATATGTTAGTCTTAGGATTTTTTTTTTCTTTTTAATATATGTATTTTTTAATACTTTTAAATATTTTTTAAAAAAATAAAAAAATTACAATATTATTAAAAAATACATCCTTAATCACTAAGTAAAAAAAATATTAAAAAAATAAAAAATGGGAGTGAGAGCTAACAACAGTAGCCCCTAGCGGGAAGTGTATCATTTCCCTTCACGAATAGGAATGGATTAATCCCTATTTATTTTTACTATTTTTACATCTCATATTTATAAGTTTTTTATAACATATTTTTTATAAGATATTGGGTGTTTTTCATAAGGTGTGGAATGTGAGGTAATGAATAATAAATAATGAGAAATTTTTTTTATAGGTTGCAGCCTAGTTTGGACAAAATACCTTGTGGCATTATTTTAGAGATAAATTATATTTGTAATTGTGGAGTGCATAAGTACCGCATAATTTTTTTGAAAAATGTAAGTAAATATTATGAGACTCACATTAAAAAAAAAAAAAACTAAGTTTTTAAAAGTGAACCTCATAAGATCAGTTGTATATTGCTCGCTTCTCTCTCTAAACTCTCCCGCTTCTCTCTAAACCACCCGCAAACTTCAGACCGGCTCGAGGGGGTGGGCTTCCCCCTCACTCCTTCCCTCCCCCTCTCTGTTTTCTGCTTGTGTAGCTTTTGTTTTTATTTTTTGTTTTTTCAGGCCAAATAAAGGGACAATCGCCGTTCGTGACCTTTCGGTACACAATAGCCTACACGCGCCCACCAGGAGGTTGCTTAGCCGCTGATCTACACATCCACCAAACACGGCCCCAACCGGAGTGGAGCGTAGCCCGCACGTGCGGGACATAAATTCTGGAGCTCGTCGGCGCGTGTCCCTCACGCGCCACCAAGGAGCGTTTTGCTGTTGCAACGCGAGGCTGCTCCTGAATCGGCGACTCTGGATCTTCCAAGATCAATCGTCGATTCTCCCTTCTGAGGCTTTTTTGTGCACTGTTTTTTCCTTTTTACAGTATTTTCTCAATGTACTTTATTTATGTCATGTCTTTATTTTCAAGAAAACAAATAACCCAAAAATGTTTGTCCCTTCGGAATTGGGTCCAAAGGGTGTTGTCCGCCCTCCGCTCTGTCGGTGATGTTGGGGTTGGTTTCTCCATACTCCGTCTAGTTGAGTATGGAGTTTTGTGTTTGGTTACTGCAAACTCTGTTGGTGGATAGAGTTGTGCTATCTTTTAGACTTCGGTCTTTAGAGATAAGCCGTCTGGACTAGATTATGTCAGTCACATTAGTGTACTGGAGAGCTACTAACGTTTGTAATTAACTTGTTGTTTTAAGTCAACTTTGTATGTCATTTTTAATGAATGGAATGGATTCCGTTGTTCAAAAAAAAAAAGTAAACCTCACTCTTTTTCAAAATGATTGTGTGATGCTTGCGCACTACACGACTATACGTAGCATTACTCTATTTTTAGTTACGTTAAATTTCTCAAAAACACATTGTGTTTATATGACTTAAATGTAAAAAATAAGACGAAGTGCTTTGAAAGAAATAGTAATATTTAATTTGTAATATTCAAATTTTAAAATTTTTCACCCAAATCAAATTTTATCATATAAGTACTTTATTATATGTATTATCCACACCAACTTATAATTAAATTGGTTCCCTTACAAATTATTTTAAACTTATAAATATGACTTTTGTGATATATTATATTTATTTTATAGTAAAAATAGTTTAAATCGCATCAATTTGTAAAATTTACTTTTATGATATATTTTATGACCTTTCAATCCTCCAGTTTTACCGTTCATTTTATTATGGATTAATTATGGGATAGTACCACTTGATTGAAAAAGACTATTATCTTTTTGTAACTTTAAAATTGTCATGATTTTTTATTCTAATATAAAGTTGTAAAAAAATTATAAAAAAGAAAATAATTTTAGTCAAATTGGACGGTCCAATAATTCTCTACACTTGCCTAACCCAAATTGGACGGTCCAATAATTCTAAAGACAACTCTATAATAATAGTCAAGAGTCCAAGTATTTGCTTTCAAAACATAAAAAGAGACAAAAAAAAAAAGAAAAAATATTCTTCACACTCTACTATTTATCACACACTCAACACACCTAGTGTATTGAGTTAAAAAAAAAAATTAAGTGCATGGTGTGTGGAGAGTGTAGGCAGATACGTAGAACTACTAAAAAAAAACATAAAAAGAGACCAAATGGTTCACGAAAAGTCGATTGGACCAAAGTCCAAAGCATATACGGCGCTTGACAAGGACAAATCTCCGTGACGGCTGCATATAATATTCTTTAAAAAAAATTATGTACAGTTACTTTTCGTATTACGATTAGTTGTATCATTTTTTTTTAATATAAAAGAATTTATTTAGCCAATTACATCAGTGAAATATATAAAAAATACATAAAAATGATTATATGTAGCATAATTCCGAACGGGTAGCTCTACAGCTACTGCTCCCAGCTTCCGCTGGGAGCTACATTAGTCTTATGATTTATTTATTTTTTCTTGTTAATATATGTATTTTTTAATACTTTTAAATATTTTTTAAAAAAATAAAAAAATTACAATATTATTAAAAAATACATCCTCAATCACTAAGTAAAAAAAATATTAAAAAATAAAAAATGAGAGCAAGAGCTACAAACAGTAGCCCCTAGCGAGAAGTGTATCATTTCCCTTATCGAATAGGAATGCATTAATCCCTATTTAATTTTAATATTTTTACATCTCATATTTATAGGTTTTTTATAAGATATGAGATGTTTTTTATAAGGTGTGGGATGTGAGGTAATGAATAGTAAATAATGAGAAAACTTTTTCTATAGGTTGCGGCCTAATTTGGACAGAATATCTTGTGGCATTATTTTAGAGATAAATTATATTTGTAATTGTGGAGTGCATAAGTATCGCATAAGTTTTTTGAAAAATATAAGTAAATATGAGACTCACATAAAAAAAAAAAAAAAACTAAGTTTTTAAAAGTATACCTCACTCTTTTTCAAAATGATGTGTGATGTTTACGCACTACACAACTATACGTAGCATTACTCTATTTTTAGTTACGTTTAATTTCTCAAAAACACCTTGTGTTTATAACATAATTGTATAGTTTCTTAAATTTGTTATTCTTCAATAACTAATTATAATAAATTAAAAATAAGATGAAGTGCTTTGAAAGAAATAATCACTACAAGAAAACTGGTTTATTGCGGCGATTTTTTGTCCGCTGGAAAAAATATCGCCGCAATAGCCCAATTTTCACGGCGATTTTTTGCTTCGACGCAATAGCCCAGCGGTTCGGTTTTAATTTATTCTTTGCAGCGAATTTTAAGTTTTTTGCGGCGTAATTTATTCGCCGCAAATAAGTTTATTTTTTACGCGGCGATGTTTAAGATAATTGTGGCGAATTTATCCGCCGCAAAATGATAAAATCTTATTGCGTCGCACAATTTCGCCGCAATAGTGATTTTAAGTCG
>QEOU01000933.1:53740-121216 GCA_003122765.1 Juglans cathayensis | reverse complement strand
TTATTGAACAGTTTATTTATGTTGATCAGTTATCTAGAGTTGCGGTCTTTAGTACCTCTTTGCAATGAAGTTCAAACTTTCTATAATATATATATATATATATATATCCTGCCTATACTTAAAAGCACCTATCGCTCTGTGAACAGTAAGATCAACAGTAATAAACAGTAACTTAATTTACAATTTCCTCCTCCCTCGCGTCGCTCTCTGCCTCACAATTCAACACACAAATCACAAACCAACAGATAACGTCCCTCTTTGCAAATTCACCGCAAAATAACCTCACAAATCACAAAATTACCAAATAAATTTCCACACAATTCACCACAAAATCACAAAATTACCGAACAAATTTCTATTCAAATCACAAAATCAACACACAAATCACAAACCAACAGATCCGTGAAGAGAGAAGGCAGGAGCTGGGGCTTCGGCTAGAGGAAAGGAGGAAGAGGAGGGGTCGTCGGCGAAGTACGAGGCTGCTGGTGGTGGTGCGGTGGCATAAGAGTGGCCAACGGCGGCGCTACGGGGAGAAACCCGTGCCTCGAGACCCATTTCGGGTTGGTCGCGTGCGGCTGAGGGAGGAGCGAAGGGGACTTTGACGGTAGGGTTTCCTCGTCGGCGTGAGGGGAAGCTGGTGACGTAGTCGGTTACATCGAAGGGTGGCGCACGACGGCTTTGGGCTGCTTGAGGGAGGAGATCGGGTGAGAGAGAGAGGGAAGACGCGCGGGGATAGGAGGAAATGCCAAGGGACTTCGACGGTGGGTTTTGATCGCCAGCATGAGGGGAAGCTGGTGATGCGGTCGGTGGCGCATGGTGGCTTGAGGGAGCAGATCGCGTGAGAGAGGGAGGACGCGAGGACGCAGCTGAGCGGAAGGGGGGAGAGAGAGAGAGAGAGAGAGAGAGAGAGAGAGAGAGAGAGAGAGAGGAGAAAAAGAAATTTTTGGATTTAAATTCAACCGTTTATCATAATCTCTAAATTTGATCAATGGTAAAAATTTAAACACTAATTAAATTAATTTAAAATAATTAATTAATATATAAATATTATATCATAAATAAATTATTAAATTTCAACTTTATTTTTAACCTTAATCACTAGGTAAAGAAAAAAGGGTGAGAGAGGGAAAAAGAGAAAGCAAGACAAAAATGAAATTTTTTAAGATTTAAATCTAACCCTTCATCATAACTCTCCAAATTTGATTAAATGATAAAAATTTAAATACTGATTTAAATTAATTTAAAATAGATAATTAACATATAAATATCATATCATAAATAAATTATCAAATTTAATTTATAAAATACTAATATTTCATCATTAAATAAATGATGAAATTTTGTTAAATATTTTTTAAAAAATATAACTATATAAATAATTAGAGTTTTAACTTAATTTAAATATGATAATATTCTTAATTAACTAAAGAGAACTGCTACAACTAACGAAAAAGTAGTCCGAAAATATGTCCTGAATGTGTATTTCATTTTTTTATTTTTCTGTTCTTTTTTTTCATGTATTTTTTTAATCATCATAAATATTTTTTAAAAAATAAAAAATTTACAATATCATTAAAAAATTACTTTTTCAATCACTAGATAAAAAAAATATTTTGCTTATGATTACATTTTTTTTTAAACACAAAACATATTTATATTTTACAAAATAACTTATTTTTCATTCAACTGGACAAATGTGCCTCGTACATTGTCCAACCGCTAGTATATATATATATATATATCTCTATCTCATTGTTAAAAGTTATAATTAATAGAAATTCAAAGTGATATTTTTTGTTTTTTATTATTTTGCTTTTGTTTAGGGAGTAAGTATTCCATAGTTAATTGGCCTCAAACGATCAGTAACACCCAGAGCTATCGTCATGTCTAAGGAAAGCCTGGAGGGCCCCCCCTTTTCTGGGATTATTTGTGACCCACAACGGAAATGCGCCTAAAAAGAAGACCCACGAAAGGAAAAATAATGCGGAGCGAATCTCACCGTTCTCTTTATACCGCACTACCCGCCATTGTTGTAGCTTCCAAAACTCTCTCACCCGAATTAAACCAATGGAGTAGGTCCACCTGTCTCTCACTTCATCTACTTTTTTGCAGATTTCACTTCCATAGGTCCTTTTTCTTTTTTCCTTCGCCCCCCCACTTTTCCTTAAAAATAAATCTTCCTAACATTCTAACACTCTATATATTTTTTTAAATTTTTATTATTTTTTCTTATATCAAATATTTATTATATGAATAATAATTGAAATAATTTAAAAAGAATAAATTTTAAAAAAATTTTAAAAAATATATTAAAAAATTTAAAAATTAAAAAAAAAAGTGAAATTTGGAGTGTGTTTGTATACGAAAACTCTTTCCTTAATATACTGAAAAGACGAGCGCGCGGTGTTTACTTTCCCAGGAAAATGACAGATAATACAGCGCAGACTCATCCCTCCCTAGCTCTATATAAGCATCTGCACCCACTTTGCACTCCTTCATGCCAAATTCACATCCTTTACTTATTTCTTTCTCCGTTTATCTCGGAATTTATATATTCAACTTTTCAATAATTAACCAAAGATGAAGAACAAAGCATCCAGGATATTGAAGCAGATAATAGCTACGTTGAGCTCAATGGCCAAGGCTAAAGCCCTGAATCTCAAGAGCAAAACAAGGGTCATCAATTCTCGCCTGATTATATTCTCGTTGCTTCACAAGAAGAAGTTCCTCATGGTCAGTTCACTCTCCCACAGTATTCAGCAAAGAAAGAGCTCCGTCTCTCAGAAGCTCCGTGCTTTGCTTGGTCATCACGACAAACATTCCCACGTTGAAGACGATGTCTATGTTTCAGACCAAACCCACGCCATTGTTCCCTACAAGGATACCATTAACGCCATGGCCATCGAGTCCCTCCCCGACCCAACTCATACAGAGTTGTTTGAGGAGAAATATCACGGCTACTTGGACGAAGCAGATGAAAAGGATGAAGAAAAGTATCTGGATTTTGATGATCAAGATTCGGTAGATTCCATGTTAGACTTGGTGAAGAATTCAAAGGAAGAGGCAGGGGAAGAACTCAGCCTGCAACTGGAACACGATATAGATCACGTTGCAGACATCTTCATAAAGAGGTTTCATAGACAGCTGCGGATGCAGAAGCAGCTTTCATTTTCGGACTTACCAGGAGGCATCGAGGCTGCAGAGGAGTGCGGAGTGTCTTGTTTGTTAGTTTAATTTTTTAGGAACATCTTTGAAAACGACATGTCGTTCCCCTTGAAAGCTTTGAAGGAGAAAGGGAACTCTCGAGACCTGACTTCCTTGCATGCAGCAGATCGAGGCTGGCTGTTCTTAAATTAGTTGGATGTATAATTTTTCTTTTACATGAATATATTAGAAACAAGGATGGAAAATAAGAGAAATCTGCCTCTGTATTGTATGTTTTATTATGGTATCATACATAAGTAAAATTGTATGTACTAATATTAATAAAATAGGTATTTGTGGAGATACTAAACTGGTGTAACACACACACGATGGATTGGATTAATAGTAAATAAAATGAAATATCTCACTTCGAGAGTGAGAAAACCTCCAAGAAATTCAGAAAGAAGAAGAAGAACATGATATGAAGAAGAAGAAGATGGTATGAAGAAGAAGAAGCTTCTATTACTTTCTGGGTGAGATTGCATTCCAAACAAAAATATTTCATTCTAGCAGCCCTAGCCAACGTGCCCAGAGCCATAGTATCTGTTACAAATCCTCCCCCCATCGGAGCACATTGCCCACAAGGTGTGGGTGAGATTCCTTGATCTGGTCTTTAGAGTTCCCATTGGCAGAAAATGACTAACTGTCAAGCTTGCAGGTCTCAAAATTCTTCATAACCCAAAATTTCTTGACGACTTCCTCAACATAGCTAACATCAGCACACATGGCCAAAAGTGTATTGTGGAGAACTCCATCCACAAGCTCTAAATATTGAGTCCTCGCCCAGTGGCAATGGAGCTCAGTATGGTAGCCTCTGCTATACCATATATTGCACCAAAACTAAAACTGACCAAAATGCGAGCTGCACTACTGTGCCGCTTGCAGCTTACCGCTGCAAGTGACTGCTAGTGTAAAAGTAGTGTATTTTTTTTATTCACATTTTTTTATTATTTTTAAATATTTTTAAAAAAATATAAAAAATACATCAATACATTAAAATTTACTTCTTTTTTAATTATTAAGTAAAAAAAAAAATTCACTCAAATGGAGCGGTAACAATTGGCGGCATAGTACTTTTTTACCCAAAATGCAGACTGTAATGGTAAAAATTAGAATAATGACAAAGATCGTAATCAAAGCTGGATAAACCAGAGAGTCCACCCATGAGTCATTGACCACTTCTACCTTCTTTTTAAGATAAAAACCATGCAGTGGAAATGTATAAGAACTTCCTCCACCTTTCCCAAAATATGGAAACATGGGGGCAACTGTAAATCCGGCCTTTCTTTGTCCATGACTTTATCAAAATTGTGTAAACAGTTAGGAATCACCTCTAAAGCTGAACCATTTGCTGGCATATTAAGCAAATGTAGTAAGTTCTTCATATTACAGAGGAAACTTGAAGACCCAATAAAGCATCTATAATATGATTCACAAGCTTCACATCTTCCGTGACTTTATTCAAAGAGCTAAGTTGCACAATCCCATGCGGAACAACAGCCACAACAGGAGAAGTAAAATATACACGCTACATGAGTTGATTCCTCCCAAGTCTATCAACTACAAGATCAGCTGCTCTAGTCACGATTATCTTCCATAATCAACTTTCATCAAACTACTTCTCAATATTCTTATCTGGATGCAACGCACCAACGAAACCCCATAAAGGCAGATCATCCACATCTTAGCCACCTCGGTAGTGCTGAAATGCACGAAGAAAGGCGTCGAAAACCCCACCAGGGTCCTCTCTGATCTCCCTCTTAATCCAACTAGCGAGCTGGATACCCACGGTAACCCACTTGGCATGAATGGCACCGAGGTTGGTGACCTTGGTCATGTCCATCATTAGTTGCAGAGTGGAGAACAATGGAGAATCCACACCCATGATTCTAATATCCATTTCCTTCTTCTGCGTAGGTTGGTCTCCTAACTGACGCAAAATGCTAGAAAACTTTCTTGGAAACTTCGGAAATGAGATTGATCGATTTACTCTCCAGAGAGATGCAGAGAAATGGGATAGAGAGAGATCTACGAGTTGGGACATAGTATGACTGATTTTTTCATGCTGATGGTGAGGAGTCGAGAAACTGAAAATCAATCCCACCGGGGTCAAACTTCCATCTGATGGCTAGGCATTCTCCTTTCGAAAGTCGGAGAAGAAAATCTGATAATTGAGAAAATAATTTCCGATTGCTAAAGGGATTTACTGCACGTTCTTCTTCTTGTATTTCACAGCTTTGGTGCTCTAGATAGTTCGAGTTTTCATTCAAACAACTCCTAAATTCTCTTATTTTCTGTAGGACTCGATCTTGAGTTTGTAGTGATTGTTCTACCGTCTCCTTGGTTTTGGGCAGAGCTGGAATAATTTCTTCCATGGTTGATGGCACAGTGATCAGTGTCACTCTGATATCACTTTGTAACACACACAATGGATTAATAGTAAATAAAATGAAATATCTCACTTTGAGGGTGAGAAGATCTCCAAGAAATTAAGAAGGAAGAAGAAGATGATACGAAGAAGAAGTTTCTATTACTAGCTTTTTTATGAAAAACACATTAATACATCACTAGCTACAATCTTTATGTAAGAATTACCTACGGATTGCCTTCCATCTACTGGACCTCATGGGTCATGATTTAAACTAAAATACAGCATCATTAAGTAAATTAAGAGGTCCATTACATTTTAAAGCTACTAGGTCCAAGCCTATTACACAAACAAAAATATACTAAGTTCCATTCCAGCCTAGCAGCCCTGCGTGGAAGCCCAAGCCGTAGCCAATGTGCCCAAAGCCATGGGAATTGTTACTATAAACTTTGATATTTGTAATTTAGGTCATTAGTTTTTCAATGGTTGATAATTTTCAACCATTATTCTATTTATGACAAAAATTAAAAATTATTTCATGTACATAGAGCTCTACAGCATGGTCCAAATAAAATGGGATCTCGTTAGACCTTGATGAGCTTAGGTGTTATCTCCATGTTAGAGCTACCTAAAATCCTTTTAAAAAGAAAATCTCTCCATCCATAGCCTTGACTGGGATCCTTCTGTCTTTATAAGAACAACTAAAAATTGGGAAAATTGAATCTCGAGTCTATATAAATATATATTGAGTGTCAATATATATATTTTTATTACTATAACTTATTGTCTCATTCTCAGTATGTTACTGTTGTATATAAAAAATATCATTTAGTGAGAATATATATACTACAAGAAATTTGATTTTTAGGGACAAAATTTGTTAGGCACGAAATAAATTTCGTCCCTAAAAGTCATTTTTGGAGACGAAATTTTCATCTCCAAAAATGCCTGAGCTACTAAATTTATTCGAACGGAAAAATATTCATTCGAACAAGATATTTTGTGACGAACAAAATTGTCTCAGCAAAGGAAAACTGTTCGAACGGAACAAAATAGATTCGAACATGGAATTAATGTCCGTTCAAACAGTATATAATCTGTTTGAATAATAATATTGGCGGGAAATTAATTTATTTTTCCTGGTGTAAGTTAATAACCGTTCGAACTTAAATTTCTTTGTTCGAACGGATAGAGATTCAATTAATTTTTTTATTAGTATGGATTTGTGCATATATTTTTCCATTAAAGTAATAAATATTTTTTCCTTTAATTTGTTATCATTTTCAAAATATAAAAATGTGTATATGTTATATATTATGATTTGCGGTGAGTTAAAATATTTATAAATTCATAAATTACTTTTATATAATTAACTTCAAAACTTTATAATGATTTCTTTTATGTTAAATTTATATAAATATAACTTTAAAGATAGTATCATTTTTTATATTATCATGAACGGCAAGTAAAATGAAAAAAATAAACAAAGTAGTAAACACGAGAAATAAAAACCATACATTAATTACATCTCAAATATATAATGTTCAATACAACATAAAAAAATAAAATAATAACTAAAACGATCATAATTATTGATTCCTTAGTATATCAACATCTTCTTGCAATATTTTAATAGATTCTTCCAGATCCCTAAGCTTCTCCATGATGGGTTCAAAGAACTCCACAAACAGAGCTCGTACCTGATCCAAAGTAGCCCTAGGAGGCTGTCTCTCAACAGCAGCAGCACTATTAGAAGCTGGATCTGTGGGAGGATCACTAGGTTGTTCTGGTGCAGTCTTCCGCAAGTGCCCCTTGCTCTTGCTGAATGTGATCTTGTTAAGGGGCCCCATTTGTGGTGACCTCCGCTCAGTGGTCGACACTGTAACCCCGGTAGGAGTAGGAGGTTAGATATCAGCAGTGCAAATGGTAGACTACCTCCACTGGAAAAGTGTGACTCTGATCGAATGCGGAGGAATAAATACAATGCCAGATCAATGGGATCCTCCGTGCTATCTGCAGTAAAAATCTGGCTCGATCGATCCCGAAATCAGTCTTGTATTTTTTCGGATCGATGTTATAGCCAACAATCAAATTAAACATTTTAAAAAATCCTATACAATCAGCCTATCGGATCACCTTGCTCCCATCATATAGAGGAGCCGATGGGTCTCGCACTAGCTGACGCACCTGATCGTCTGTGAGACCATCATCAAGTAGATCCTCATCCTCACTACCATCCGAAGTAGCATCCGAATCTACATTCGGGGCTAGCGTGGAGGATACGGCCGGTGTGTCGAAATCAGATGGTGCAGCTGCTGCAGGATATGCGTCGGCTATACGGGGAATGTCAAGGAATTCAGCAATAATGCAAGGAGAGAAATTAATACTCACTCCCCGGACTGATATGGTGTAGAACAGAGCATCAGTGCTAAGTTCTCCCATGGCACGGTAGAACTCACCGACCATCTCTGGATATGCATTCCCCCGCTGCTCACAGATCGGTATCCATCCCCATTTGGTGAAGATGGATTGTATGCTCTGTCCCTCCCATGAAAGATCAGAGAAGTTAGACAAAATGACTGGACGTTCGACAAGTGTAGGCCTCGTCTCCGGAGCATGAGCTGCTGATCCACTACTTTGGCTGGGCTGATCTCTCGCACGTTTTCTTCCGCTGGATGCCATTGATATACTGTTTAACCATAATGAAAGTAAGAATATAATTAACCATAATATTTAAATTATATTATTGAAGAATTATAGTATATTGAACTGAATTGAAATAATTCGTTTGAATAGAACATAGTCTGTTCGAAATAGAAAACTCAATTCGAATGGACTGTTCTGTTCATTCGAATAGAGTTTCTTTGTTCATTCGAACGAATTTGTTTTGTTCGAACAAAAATAATGTTGTTTGGCAACTAAGAGTTTGAACGGACTAGAGTTTGTTCGAACGGAAGAAGCCAAACAACCATGGCTGAGTCGACTCAGCTCCGAACTGAAAACTTCCTATCTAAATGTTATCCTTTCTTTTAATCGGTAGAAATGATTTAGGAGTGAAGCCCAATCATTTGTACCGATTATTTTGATGTTATTTCCACGGAATACACCAAAATGGGTGGATTTCGGATTCGAAATCCATACCCCCAAACACATCCCATTCGTGCAAAAAACTAAACAATAGAGGTGGAGAGTTGACCCATACCTCTTAGAAGTTCAAATGTGGGGTTCCTACGGCAGTTAAGTGGCGGTTTTCGCGGCGGAGTTAAGGGGCGAACTCGGAGGCTCTCGGTGGTTGCTGGTTTGAATGAGAGAGTTTTGTTTCATTGTATTCGAACTGGGTCTATAATGACCGTGGCGTCTCGTTCGAACTGGATAAAGATCCGTTCGAACGGTTATTATATTAATATATTTATAATTATATTACTAATAATAATATATAATAATAATAATATTACAAAGTATAAAAGTATAAAAATCAAACTAATAATAGTATTATAATACTTTTAATTAATATATTTAGTATATTATTTTTAAATATATTGTTTCTATTATACTAAGTACATACTAAGAGCATTAACATTGAATTCATCATTTTCAATGTAAGTATTATATATAGTTACTATATATATAGTATTATATCCTTTGTTATATAATATTATAACACTAATTATAGTTACTAGTTATATAACTGCAGTGTAAGTATTATATATAGTTACTATATAGCTATAGCTATTATAAGTTATGATAACTATACAACTTAATATAATTAATATATATATATAGTAGCTATTAGTTATATAGCTACTACAGTGTAAGTATTATAAATTATAATAACTATACAAGTTAAAATAATTAATATATATAGTAGTTATTAGTTATATAGCTACTACGGTGTAAGTATTATAAGTTTTGATAACTATACAGGTTATCATAAGTACCATAGTTAAAATAGTTACTATAGCTACTTCAGTGCAAGTATTATAAGTTATGATAACTATACAAGTTATTGTAACTATAGTAACTAGTTACTAGTTATTATTATAAGTTACTATAACTATAGTTATTATATTTTATATCACAAGATAGTAAGTTATATAATATATAGTGCAAAATTACAAGACCAAAAGTATATATATATTAATAAGTACTATATATTAATAGTTAGTACATAGTATAATTATTATATTAACTATTAGACTTATATTATCAATTATAATATAAAATAGTTGGTAAAATATATAGTTATTATATAGTATATAATATTACAATATTTTGTGATTGGTTCGAACCCAATAACGTCCTGTTCGAACGGTGTTATCTCGTGGAATGTGTTTGGGGGGAAACCTCGCGCCAAATACTCTGAATGTTAGTTTATTCGAATGTCAAAATTCATCATTCGAACGCTCTGGTCGAACAGTGTTACAAAAATACTATTTGAGCTGGTCTACATTTTAAGAATATGCCAATGAATATTCTGATTTGTTAGTTCGAACAACAAAATGACACTTACGAACGTGAAATAAATCGCGGCAGATTTGGCACCTATTCGAAATTTTCGTGTTCAAATGGGTAAATTTCCAGTTCGAACGAGACTTCACAGATTCATATACCTGAACTTCCAGTTCATTTTCACAGTTGATGAATGTTTAATAGGAGGCAGAGCATGGCTTTATGATTTTGTGTGTGTGAGAGTGTTGTGGAGAGATAGATACTCATAGACTTAGTGAGAGAAGGGATTCTTGAGAGAGAGAGGAGATGTTCGAACAAAAGGTATGTTTTTTTTCTATGTTTTTTCGTATTTCGAGTTTCATTAATGTTAGTTTATTGCACATGATTTAGGTTTTCTCATAATGTGTTTTCTGCTTATGTAGGTATTGTGGATTGATACTTTTGTTTGGATTGCTTAAATTCAAGGTAATATTTATAATTTTAGATTTTTGATAATTTATAGTTTTTAATTAATTATGTTAAGATGCATGTTGTATATTTGTGTTTGTGCAATCCCATTTAAAATGGGCATTCTGACAATATACATCTTATGAGATTGTGATTGTGAAAATTGTATTTTGTGGCAAATGTTTTCTCTGTTTCGTGTCTGGAATCTGGGTTTATCCCGTTTGAACGCTATAACGTTAGTTCGAACGGGATCCTGTGGGAGTAGAATATTGTTCGAACAGAATCCTAATATAACAAAAATTATAAAATTATAAGATATAAAAATATAGATTAATATAATATAATTACAATATATTATGCACTAAAATTAAATTAGAAACTTAAAATATAGATATAACATAGAAATTGTTAATAGTTAAATTAATGTATAAAACTTATAACAATTTTAATTAAAAAATAATATAGTATAATTACAACATATTATGCACTAAAATTAAATTAGAAACTTAAAATATAGATATAACATAGCAATTGTTAATAGTTAAATTAATGTATAAAACTTATAAAAAATGTAATTACAAAATAATATAGTATAATTACAAAATATTATGCACTAAAAAGTTATAAACAAGCGTCGAGGTAGAGGCACTACGAGGGGTGTCTGCATAAAGAAAGTAAGGAAATTTGGTAAAATCAAGGTTGATATTCCTGATGATCACATCGGTGACTCCGGAGATTCGACAGCGTGGCTTGCTTCTTATGTTGGTACACTTGCACGTATGCACTGATTGCTACATTCACATCGGAGATGTCCATTCGAACAATATGAAATACTCATTCGAACTAATGTCCATATTTGATTCTGTTCAAACGAACTGGGTGTTCGAACAGATTTTATGCGTTCGAACTAATAAATTTTAAAAACGACTTGTGTTCGAACAAAACTTATGTCTGTTCGAACAGAAATTTTATTTTCGGAAATTATATCCGTTCAAACAGGGTTTTGCACATAAATGTTGTTCGAACAAATAATTTATTGTTCGAACGTCCGTATATCTCGTTTGTCGTTCGAATGGGTTAGTTTTTGTTCGAATAAGTCTGTTTTGGTTCAAATGTGTTAATGGTAATTTTCCATTCGAACTGGTTATTTACCGTTCGAACTATATTAATCATACAGATCACAATTTAATTAAAAATACCATACTAATATTACACATTGTAATTCAAACTTCAATTGTTCAAAGTAGTGCAAACTTCATAATATAAATGCAATTAAAGAAAAGATAAATTTGAAGACTATGGTGGTAACATAGAGTTTTGGGACATCATTGACTGGAATTGTTCAAACATTTTTTGGTTATTCAACTGCATCCTCTCTTCTAATCTCGCTTCCAAATCCGTTGTTTCATCTAATCGGGTCAGCAACTCTTTTTTCTTGGACCTCAATCGTTCTATCTCAAGTGATGCGTCCTCTAATTCCTTAGTCTTGTCGTCATTCGATTTGGCTCGAGAATAGGATGATGATGATGATGATGATGATGAGGATGCTTTTACGCAACGTCCTAAACCCCTCAAATATCCAGAACGTGATCCAAGAACTTGAGAAAGGATCTTAGCATCGTTGACAAATGATGCATCAGATGAATCCACAACAATTTCCTTAAGAAATATCATCTTGTCCTACAAAAACAAAAACATTAAAGTTAGTATAAATAACAGAAATATTATGTGACAATGAAATTAAAAAAACTTAAACTTACATAATTTGCCTTTGTTTCGGGACTAGCCCAAACACCATCATGACTTTTTTGTGTTTTATTATACAATTGGGTCAAATCATAATCAGTGGAACTTTCTTCTTTCTGCAAAAGGAAAATCTATATTAGAACTTGAATAAAAAAATGTGTATTATATGTTAATATTTAATGGGTACTACAATAACTTACCATTTTATTAGACAAACAATGAAAAGATCGAGGACCTGCATAATGGTTTATCTTTAAATTTGATCTATTTGCTTTGTTCACAGTACTTCGTTGCTAAAAGAAAAAAATATTAGTCTATATGTTTAATACATCTGTGATATATTATTAAAAAAATACAGCAGCGATATTACTTGATAAGCAGTCTTCAAACATATCACAAACTTTCTCTCAAACTTTCTCTTCAAACATTCGAACAATATATTGAGACGAAATCGGGTCGTCTTAAAAAAAATTATCCATTCGAATGGTTTCGACTGGATCCGCCCAATTTCGTCTCTAAAAATGCTTTTTTGAGACGAAATTTGATTTTCTTCTTCAAAAACTTTTTGAGACGGTCTTTCTGAGAAAAATTTGAGATGAAATTTTTTCGTCTCCAATTCTAATTTGGGACGAAAATTGTGTTTTTTGAAACAAAACTTTTTGTCTCAAAAAACACAATCTGTTGTAGTAATATGGCAATACTTAGACAAGTACAATCCTGAGTGGGGCAAAGGATTAGAAAAAGAGTAACTAACGAATGAAGTAAGCATCATATTGGATAGGCAAAGAAAGGGATGCGAGTTCTACATCGGGTGAGTAAAAAAAGGGCGGGCGATACGCAAGGTGAGCAAAGCCTAACGAGTACAATACAGTGAAGGCAATAGGAATGCAACGGGCAAGCAATGTGTAGCACGAATGCATTTCGGGGCAAGCAACAGACAATGTGATGTGAAAAATTGGAGTTGCCAGAACATAACGTAATAGTACTCAGAGAGTAGCAAAATAACCTCACAAAAGATTGTACTTAAATGTCGACGTTTCCACTAGAGCACACATGGTAATGGAGTGTCATAGATTTGTGCACCGGACCATGCGCAGAAGCTTTCGATCACATGGGTGACATTCACAAGCAACAGATTGAGTGCCCCTTCTCTTTGGCCGAAATTCTCAGATGTGCAGAGTGTGTCCTTTCCATCCTTGCCACCCATTCATCCGTCGTACACCTGGATAGTGGAGGACTTGTCGATTTACCAGGCAACCCACGTCGAGAATTGTGAGACTCGTGATAAGGCACACGCTTTTTATAAAAGCCTCGCCTTGCTGAACTCTTTCTTCATGCTTTAGGATTTCTGAAAGATAAAATACACACACACACACTCTCTCTCTCTCTCTGCTCCAATAAGAAACTTTGCAGGCAGCACTCGTACTCTCACATTTTATACGTCTGAATCTACAATGAACCAAGGGAGACCAGATCATCAACATGCATTTATGTGAAAGCTTACTGCAGAGGTAGGTTCTTCCCTACGATAATACTAGAAATTTCGCATAATGACTATGAGTATGCCGGGTTACAATCTACTACTTTTATCTCCACCCTGTAATATTTCCCGCATGCATAGTACACAACTATGATTTGTTGGTTGTTATGTTAACGAATTGATATTTTTCGATAAAAAGTACATACTTTCCTATTTCAAGAGGAATTGCTAGGTGTGTCAGTGGATCGCAATCCTAGTCAAGATTGAGTGACTAAGAATTAAGTGCATTATCTTGGTGGAACTTCTCCAAATATCACGAGAGTCTAAGAATTGAGTGACGTCCCTTGGGCTGTCATCTGGCGACAACGGGCTCGAGCGAGATGGTAACTCTTTCAAGTCAAAGTCGTGTCCTCTCGGCTGGCAGAGGTTAGAGGACAACATGGTCAAGTATGAGATGCGAAGCTAGGTGTTGCTTGTTATGAAGTTTTATGTGTGGTAATTACTCATTGTGTAGCAAGGGGAGTCAAGGTTTACTTCCGACCATGTGATAGTGGAGACCGTAGCACACTCATTAATAAATTGAAATGGTTGGTAAGATGGTTTCATGCTATTGAATGGATCTAGTGTCCGGTGTTTAACTTTGTATGTGATGGTTTTGGGCAATTCGATACTTGGTAACTTTACGATGAACTATATATATTATTTACTCAAAGCTAGTTCCACAATATATGGTCTCTCTTGTACTTTATTCAAAAGATTAGTTGTTATATTCATCGCCATTACTTGCATTTTTAATTACTGTCTTGAGATCTGACTTACTGACATGGTATTCCAACTACAATTTTGCACATCAAAACTGTAGCTATAGGAAATAAGGTAGATTACAAGTAAGAGGACCCAGTGTTGTTTGAAGAACATTTCGGGGGTCTATCCTCGTTAAGATGTTGAGATTTTGTAATATTTTGTTGTTATTTGATTTGGATGATAAACAATTTATGGTTTGTCATATTCTACCTATGATGGTGATGTCTTATCAAATGGATAAGGTGAGTAAAACCCTCATTCGGGCAATACTCAGCCAAGCGCAACCCTAGGTGGACAAAAAATCAAGAAAAGATTAACTATCGAATAAAGTAAACACCATTTTGGGCTGGCAAAGACAAGGCGACCAAAAGGATTCGAGTTCTATATTAGGATAGTAAAAGAAGGATAGGCGATGTGGGCGAGCAATGACGTGGGCGAGCAATGGTTGAGTGACAACGCGGGCGAGCAACATGCAATGCGAAAACATTTCAAGGAAAGCAACAACCATCACAATGTGAAAAATTGGAGTGCCTAAAAAAAGCATAACATTGCTTAGAGAGTAGAAGAAACCTTGTAAAATATTATGCTTAAATGAAGACGTTTCTATAAGAGCAACCATGGGAAAGGAGAGTCAAGGATTGCCCGAACATGCACAAAAGCTTTTGAACACGTGGGCAACATTCACAAGAAACAGACTAAGCTCCCTTTTCTCCTAGGCCAAAATTTTGAGACGCATAGAGCGCTCCTACGTCGAGAACTGTGAGACTCGTGATAGGCCGAACACTCTGTATAAAAGCCTCTCCTCACTGAACGCTTTCTTCACGCTTCAAGATTTCCAAAGAGCTTAAGGAAAACTCTCTCTCTCTCTCTTTCTCCTTGTCATTTGGTCTAATCCTCGAGGGAGGGCGAAGTAGGAGCAGTGCCAGAGTTGGTTTAAAATCACATAAGAGTAGTACCAGAGTTAGGTTTAAAATCACCTAGGAGCATTACTAGAGTTAGGTTTAAAAGTGTAATAGGTTTGAAATCATAGGTGTAAGTGATGATGGGTTTAAGTCCTTTGGTAGGATAGTCGACATGGTGTGCCTTAGATTAACCAGGAGCGAACAACCAGAAGATGCATGTGAGGAAAAATACCCACAGGGGGATGGAAACTACGTTGTGAGCCAGGCTCTAAACCGGATGACGGACATGTTTCAACGACAATAGAACCTCTTTCAACAACAATGCACATATATGGAGTAGTAGCAACAGGCTCAATCCCAGCGTCCTGAGCAGCGAGGATGCTCATATTGTCATACAAACATTTTCTAGCATATCGATATCTAGCATATGAGGGTTCGAAAATGGATCATGGATCTGAAGAGGATGTTTGGAATATGTGGGTGCACTGAGGACCAGAAGGTGTTGTACATGGGGTACTTGCAATAAGGAGAGATGGCTATACGTTGGGACATGAAGCGAGAATTGCTTATTATGGAGCTAGTATCAATGGAGTCCGTGACCTAGTAATGGTTTAAGATGGAGTTTGCCGATTGGTTCTTCCTAGCTATCATGAAATGGTAGAAGGCGAGAGAGTTTTCGAGCTTGGTCTAATGAGGAATGACAGTCGAATAGAATATGACCAAGTTTATGGAGCTAGTCAGGTTCGCACCGCATCACATTGCTACGGAGGAGATGCAAGCTAAATGATTGTAGCCACGAATAAGATCTCAAGTGGCCTGCCTGCTGATACCGAGCTTTCAGAGGCTAGTGGAAGTAGCATCAATTGTAGAAAAGAGTGTCGTAGTCTAACGGCCTTGGTGAGTGGGCAAAGGAGGACTTGCACTAGGGAAGGCAGTAGGTCAGGGTTTCCCTTGAAATTTGTGTCTAGAACAGAAGTGCGGCTTGCTCTGGTGAAGATGGTAATAGGAGATGCACATTGGAGGAAGAATGCCACTATGCAACCAGTGCAAGATTGATGACAGATTGCTAGCATGTGCTTCAGATGTGGACAAATTGGGCATTTTTCCAATAAATGACTCAGAGTGGCTCAGGGAGGAGGCGAGACTAGCCCAGCAGGAGGAAGGACGGGCCAATGGAGGCCAGTGCAGGTGTGGGTGTATGCATTGATGCAAGAATAATTTGATGAGGATGCCCAAAGACCCATGATGTTGGCGTTGTTATAGGTAAGAACCCTCTTGATTAAGGTTAAGTATTTGTTGAATAATAAATTTTGGTTATAAGATTTAGAGGGTTTAGTTGTGTAAGGATGAGTCAAATTGTTTGGGTAATATGCGTATACCTTGATCGACTCAGGTGTGTCCCAATGATTTGTGTCAACAACTTTTGCCCAAAGAAAAATGCTTAGTTCAGTTGCCGGGGGTAAGCTCCGTGTAAGCGGCTGCTGATGTGGCAAACATGACGAAATGCACCGTTTTGAATACATATGATATTCTATCATGAAATATTTATCTGTTACATGATATATTTTGTCACACAACTTTTATCTGTTATATGATATATTCCATCACACAATATTTGGCTGCTACATGTTATGCCATGTTATGCCATGTCATCTGTTACACGTTATGCCATGTCATGTAATGTTGTCTGTTACATATTATGCCACATGACATACTGTATGTTTGTTTCATGTTATGTCAAGTCATGCATCTCATGTACATGTCACGTTACGTTACGTCAGACCATATGTCCTTTCATTTCATGTCACATTCTGTCTCGAGTATAGCTTGTGTATTTTGAAAACAGTATTTCCACGTTCGTCAAGTCTTTTTACGTTTATCATGACCCTAAATGCTAGGATGAGGTAATATCTTAGTGGAATTCTTTTGTTCATGCTGGAGTGTCTAACTAGTGTGAAATTCTCTGGGTGGAAAAGGTAAACATCAACAGGCTTCGAATGAGGCCTAATTAATTGGTCACAGGAGCGAAGTCAGGCACTAACGTTGATGGTGCCACCCACATTTCAATTTGATTTTATACGTACTCGTGCTGGTGTAAATACTTGACACAAAATACGTACATTTTCCATAGCATGTGTAGATACTTGTGAACTGACATTTATGTTAACACACTCACAATTGATGCAGATATCTGTGTTATGATGAGGTAATCGATAGGGGCACACGGATCAAGGGGAGCCGTCTAGCATCCATATGGTCACTTTTATTAATTATGCTTAATTATTGAAGAAGATTCCATGTTCATATATTTCACGTTTATTCTCATGTTATTTAACGTTCAATTCAGTTCATGTTCAATTTCAGTTAGTTCACGTTCATTTCAAGTTCAATTCATGTTCAGTTCACGTTCAGCTTTATGTCATGTTTAAGTTCACTTCAGTTCAGTTCTTCTCATGTTAGTTCATGTCATGTCAAGTCTCAAGTTCAGTCCATGCTCTGTTTAAGTCATGTCAGTTCAAGCCATGTTATGTGTCAAGTCACGTCATGTTTATTTGTGATTATGATTATGCATACATGCCTTTACTGCTATGCCTGCATCCGTAAACTATTTGTTAAGTTTCCTGTTAACTTGCTGAGATTTGTACTTAAATCTCATCGTGGTAATTCCAACTACCATTCCTCCCGAATGGTAGAAGATGTGCCAGGATCAGGAATTGCAACGAACTCTGACTGATTGGAGATGGTTGATTATGTGACATAGACACGACGCGGAGCTCGTAGCCTTAATGATCAGATTTATAGATAGAATTTTGGCATTCTTAGTTGAATTACTCGACGGACTGTCCTTGTAGTTGTTTTATACATGTACTTATGGAGTTCTGTCTCCCGTAATTTTGAGATTACAAATGTTTTGGACTTATGATGTAATCATGAATATGTATCACTTACATATTTATGTAATATGGCTCTAAATTATTTTGGGATACTTATAGTTTGGTGCATAGTATTGTTCAGAGATAAAAATTATCCACTGCGAATATTACATATTGCTAGATGCGTGCTAGGTGCATTACATCTTTAATTATCATGAACGGGGGCAGGTAACCTTATATTGCATGTCCCGATGCTTCAGATGTCCGTCCGATCCCAAGCGAAAATCTAGAGACTCCACAGTCCCGTCGTCGAGAAAATTCTAGAAGTATTCGCCAACGATCTCCCTGGATTACCTCCAATTCTAGAGATTGAATTTGCAATCGATTTGGAATCGGGAGCACTCCTGTTAAGATGTTGACATTACGCAATATTTTCTAATTATTTGATTTGGAAAATGAACAATTTATGGTCTGTAATATTCCAACTTCGATGGTGATTTGACTTATGGATATTATTTTGGCAGAGTTAAGTATACTTCTTTGGTACTGATATTTCTAGATACGACATTTATTATTCTTATATACGAATGCATGTATTGGGTGTTGCCCGTGTGGTGAGCATCCTGGTGCCTCAGCCTACAATCATATCCGAAGCGGGGATTGGGGGTGCTACAATATGGTGGCTACTCGGGCCAACTGACGTCACCTCGAGTAACGATCAGATTGATGTTGTTTGTATTTTGCTAGGCAACTATAGGAGTTACCAAAAGTGATTTGAAAATTAATTAGGGTTAGTAGTTTTCGGTTAAAACTTCCTGTTTAGGGATTTTAATAACAATCTTAAATAGTCTAACTTATTTTAATTATTGTATAATCATTAGGTGGCAACTTCTTGTTCAAGGGTATACACAGATGATAACACTCGCTTTCAAATTAAAAGTTGATAACGTGGAGAGGTCATTAATATTTTATAAATGATTATTTATCACTGTTTGAAGGGAAAGTTACTACTCAGATTCTTGGCTTTGAACTTTTTCAAAATTGGTATATGTAGTTTAAAAAGTTTAGAATTAGCACCTATGGTTACGGTGAAGTTTCAAAATAGTTGTCCCATTAGTTCCCATTAGCACCTTGGAAGGCCACCCTTCTTAGAGGCCCAGATTTGGTTGCTCGAGGGGTGGCCGCCTACGTTGTGACACCACCAGACCCCGTTTGGTATTTGATGGTGTTTGAAGCGTCGGGACATGCAACATAAGGTTACACACCTCTCGTACATGACAGTTAACATGCAATGCACCTAACATGTTTATAGCAATATGCAATAATCGTAGCGGAATAAATAAACTAGTAATGGTTTGAGCGATTTAACATGTACCAAACAAGTACTATTAATAACATCCCTACAGATGTTAGGGTCCCAAAACTATGACCCTTTAAATATCCTAAAAAAAATTGTTCCACATGAAATCAAAACATTCACATGTCTTTCTTTTCCAAAATCTTCTGAATGTCCTAAAAAAGATCCAAAACATAGCATATGAGTTTTTCGGCTGCTTCGAGCCGATCTACTAACAAAGGATCCTCGAATCTTACTGGACTCTTAGTGCTTTCCTTAACTATTGGGGACTCTTCGTGCTTAGGCTTCTCCATTTGGCTCACTGTCTTCTAGTCTTGTCACAATTTCTACCATTCCGGGAGGAATGGTAATAGAAACTACAACATTGAGATTTCAAGAAATTCCAGCAAGTTTGCGAAAAACATACACAAAGATAATATAAGCATGTAATAGGTAAACATCAACGTGAAACTTTGTCAAAGCATGTTTTTCTCCCATCTAGATTCATTTTTCACAACATTGAACTTGTAACACATAACAATTTACCAATTCTTTTTAATCACTTTTCCTTGTTCAATATTACAATGTATAGATACCTCACAGTTATTCTTATGAACCGTGGGCTCCCTGCTAGTTACCGCACTACATCACTAGCCTTTTAAGCAATTTGCACTATGATACGACAGTTTGTACTCTGCTTTCACCGTATTTACAATGTGCTGCACCCACTAGTATTAGGCGCTACTAATTCGCTACAGAACTCTTTAAAATGAATTCACTCAAAGTTCATTGACTATACTTTGTCAACCCAACGGTTACCACTCTAATTTAGTCAATTTGGAGCGGACATGGGATTCGACTAAGATATTCCCCTATCCTAGCGTTGGGGTCGTGTCAAAACTTGTTTAATGCACAACTCGAAACTTAACATGTAATCATGACATGTGAACTTATCATGAAATCACGGCATAATTTGTAAACTTAACATGTGATCATGGTATAACATGTGATCATATCATATAATCATACTTAACATTTGGTGAATGCAACATGTGAATGGCTTGAAATGATTAGAACAATTAGACGCAGAACACATGGGCATATCATATGGTGATTCAACATGGCATCTGACAACAAATACAAGGGCCGAACATGTTATCCAAGCAAAATTCCAACAAGCCTATAATCGAACATATCATGAAAAATCTATCATACAATGTGATGGATACTGAGCATACAATGTAACATTTATGAACTTGCATTCATCAATCGATACAAACAACATATAAGCATTGTTTATGCAAAAACATAAATATATTATATCCAAGAGTAAGTTAGAGGCTAACTTACATAGTTCCGAAATTTAAGTATAAATGCAAACAAACAAGCAAGTTGTTAATACATGTTCTAAGTGTTAGATTCTTGAAGGAAAATCTAATATCTAAGCATTAACCCATGCATTAAGGGGATCAAAAGTCCCAACCTTGATTCAGTTTTAGGGATCACACAACCTTCCAATCCACTCTTATTTCTCATACCCCTTGTATCACATCAATACACATGACAAAAAACCCTAGGGAGGCCTAATGAGGTTGAGTTTGTCATCAAGCTTTCACTTCGGATGGACGAAATCCTAGTGGCTGAGTGTGTGACAAGTCATTTTTGTGCATGGTTAAAAACCATAATGGCCAGATGTTACTAGAGGTATAATACATCATTCTAGGTCATGTATTCCTCACTTGGTGACTTAATGTAAATATTTTATGAAAATTCCAATGATGGTCGACTAGCGCTCAAGCATTCCAAGAGTTTTCTCCAAACCACTTTTCTTCAAGTGTTTGGGTTATAAGAACTATATAGGCAAGACCATACTCGAATCGATTTCAAGCATGACCCATCCTCTCTTGGTCGAACTCATGCTTTTCCTTCCTTTTTCCTTCGTTACTTTTTGCACTCACAAGAATAAACCAAACACTCCTTACTTTCACAACCCGAAACCTCTAGCCTCCTGCCCCTCAGATTTTTGTGATGTGAACTAGAAGGTAAGGTTTGAGTTTCCTTATCGTGCTAGAATCCATGAGGTGCTTGGATCTTCCTACATTGATTCTTCTAGCAAGTGAGGCCTGTGTGTTGGTTGGATGGATGGAAGAATCAACTAGGGTTCTTCCCTTGGAGGTTGGCTTGAGAATGGAAAAGGAGGTGAGGAGAAAATGTGATGGATGAGACAATGACTGTTGGTTTCTCTTTAGGGGGTGCAATAGTGTGCTATAAATGCCCCCTTAATTACCCTTTCACCCACCAGTTCTCTCTCTCTCTCTTGCATCCTCAAGATTGCTTACCTAGCGAATACTAAGAGCCTCATTGCATATGTGTCATGTGTCACGCCTCTCTCTCACCTGGTGTTAGAATTTTTCGGAACCCTAAGTTCTTCCACTGAAAATCTCTTTTGTTTCTTGCTTTTCCTTCCTCATTTCTATTTTAAACCCTAAGAACCATGGCATGGATGCCATGTGGAGTGATCCTAGTCCAAACTGTGCAACTCTTCATCTTCTTCTTATGATTGCCTTCTAGAAATCCTAAAAGTCTTCTTACATGAATGACAAGTGGCATTGGCTCTTCGAAAAATGAAACCTTCTTCTTCTTCTTCTTCTTCATTTTTGGGAACTTAAGAGCCTTGCATTTTTGCCAAATGGTACTAACCGAAACTCCCCCATATCTTCTTCATGATTGAATTTTGGAAACCTAGGAAATTCTTATGCACATGGTGCCAAGTGGAAAATTCTTGCCATTACTGAAACCATTATTCTCCCTTCATCGTTGTCTCATTGAAAACACAAGAGACACCCCTTGAATGGGTGCCATGTGGTGTCATCTCTATGCTATCTGAATCACTCCTCCCTCTCTCTTATCATTGTCTACTCTTGGGAACTCAAAGAGTCACTGTCCCTGGCTGCCAATTGGCGAAGACCATGAGGGCGGCGTATGCCTATTCTTTTCCCACTTATTCAAAGCTCACATCATCTTGTCATTAGTGATTGGGCTAGTCAAAACCCTAATATGATGGGTTCTCATTGTGACATGCATGGGTCTCCTTCCCTAGATCTCATAATTGATTTATTGGAACCTTAAGGAACTTGTAGCATGCCATGTTATCCTGTTTCCCTAGATGGAAGAAAATCACCTGGGCTAAGGACTTCATGGGCTTGGGCAGCCGCCTCTTCCTAATGTAGGGTAAATAAGCCTATTTTCAAACAAGGTTCTAACTATAACAACCCTAGGTTCAATGATTCTGTAGTCACTTAGGCCCAATAGTGACTTAACATAACCTCCAAGTCCTAGCCTTATATTGGTGTTTCATAGGTAGCTAGCCAAAGACGGTGGACAATGTCTGCCACCCCTTCATTTATAACTTTTTTTAATTATAGTTTTTAAATTTTTTTAATGTTTCGTAAATTATTTTTATGTTTTGATTTTGCTGATTTTCTAAACTTTATAGATGATTTTTATTGATTTTTAAAAAAAGTTATTATGTTTTATTGGTCCTGTTGACCGTACATTTTTAAATATCAATTGTACATAATATGACACATTGTCTTCTTCTTGATCATTACATTGTGATTAATTGTCTCGTCAGTATTTTCTGACTATGATCAAGTCATGATGTAGTAAGACTTTATTATAACCATAGTGCTAGTTCTAAACTTTGTAAACAAATGTACCCATTTTGAAAAACTACAAACCATATAGACTTGAAAAGTAATCATTCATGCCTTCAGAAGTGCCAAGTCTACAAAAAAAAAAAACTTTAGAAATGTTAACTTACAAACTAACGTGGCTTGATATGAGATATTAGATTTACTTTAACAATAAGATATCTCACATCTATCCATATCAGTTTGTAAGCTCATTTTTGTAAGATTTATGTACAGACCAAATATATCAATTTTTGTAATTAGGACATTAGATTAAATAACTAATAAATATATAGTAAAAATTAAATAAGAGAACCCTATTGACAGATACAATGTTGTGATTTACACACTCCAATTTCCATTAGCCAAAAAGAGAGTCTACTCTTTTTAATAAAAAGTTAAACCAAACCATATAATTTACACATTCTAAAACTCTAAAATAACAAACCCTAACTTGACCCTAATTTATTTTATACCACCACCAGCCACCTCTGGGCAATGATCACTTGAGTGGTCGCCAATTCTAAGATCTAGCTAGATCCAATGAGATTCCTGGCTTCATCGATCATCCCTGCTCCAAGTGGTCTAGCATTGGGATGGATCTGGCCATCCCAGCGTTTGGTGGTCCCAAACCACCTTGCTTGGGGTGGCGCTCACCACCTTAAGTTGAGGTGGTTTTGTTGCTTAAATCTGGCCATTATAGGGTGCTCGGAATCACCCCTTAGACCAGCTAGACACACCCATTGGGCTGGCTGGCTAGACTATCCCTTGGGGTGGTTTCTCTCACTCCTTGGGTAGCGGGACCACCTATTTTGGTTGTCCAATTTTCTTTTCAACATAGATATTTTTTCATAAAAATGATCTTGTGTCTAAGTTTATTTTATTTATCTAAAAAACAAAGAGGTGTCAACCTCTTAGAGAACGGGCATTGTTTTAGCCATATATGAGTACTAGGTAAAATTTAGCTAATTAGATATAAAAACCTCTGCATTGGATTAGGCAGAGTAATTTAACTTTGGTTATGAACTACACCGCTTCAACAAGTTTTTCTATGCACAGTAACTTAGCCATCTCTTGTTTATGTTATTCTCTCTCAAGAAACCAATCACACATGTTTAACTAAAATAATTCAAAATGGTTCAACAAATTTGATCACAATTTAAGAAAAGTCATCATATTATCTTCATCTTATTTAATTCTAGTTGAACAACACAACAAAATCATTCCCCCCCCCCCCACCCCCAATTTATTTCCCTTTCTTATTCTTATTTGATCTAGCGACGTCATTTTAATATTTCATTCTTATTCTTATGATTATTGGATTGAAAAAAAGTTGGGAAAAAAAAAATATAAATGGAAAATGTAGATATTTGGTTGGATGCAAGAGATGTTTGGCAAATTAAAAAACAAATAGGTGAAATTTTAAATGATTGCAATCATAGAACTTGAGATATTATCGTTAGATTCTAAAAATATAATGCAGGGGGATCCAAGTCCGATGACGCTCAGTTGACAGATGCGACGTTAAAAGCACTAGACTAATTCGAGAAGGTAGACCAGCGCAAAACTAGCGGGAAGAGATGTGTATTCTTAGGATTTGGGCGAGAAGCGGTAGATTTTGGTGAGAAGTGGTATTCGTTGGATTTGGGGCTGTAATGACTTATTTCTCGGTTGGGCAAGAACATTTTTTCCTTGGTTGGGCTAGGAGAAGGAGCGACATCAGTATTTTAACTATAAATTTGGCTACGGGTGTCAGAATCGCACACATGACCCCAATCTGAGAAGGTGTGCAAACTGATCATAGATAGTGGTAGCTGTGGGAACGTGGTCTCTGAGGAAGAAGCAGTTCAAAAGTAGCAACTCAAGATAGACCAGCACCTGAAGCCTTACAAACTGTCGTGGCTGAAGAAGGGCAGTTAGGACACCGTCGACCAATAGTGTTTGGTCTCCTTTTTGATTGGTTGAAAGTATTTTGACAATGTGTAGTGTGACGTGGTATCCATGGATGCTTGCAATCTATTGCTAGGCAGGGCATGATAGTATGATCAAAGCGTGATTCACGATGGGCATAAAAACACCTGTTCCCTTTGAATTAAAGGGAAGAAGGTCACCTTAGCACCTCGTTGGGAGGGAGCTTCTTTTGCTCTTGAGGGTGAAAAGGGACACACTCTTCTGTCAAAGGCTAGATTCTTGATGGAGGCAAACAAAGAAGGCATGGTGTTTGCCTTGGCAACATGTGATGACCATATCGGGATGGATCGTGAGATACCGCCACAAGTTTAGCAGATACTATCTAAGTTTGTAGATACTCTTCTGGTAGGAAGACCTTCTCCCTTGCCTTCCGCCCATGAGAGATATACAACACCAGATTGACTTGGTGCCGGGATCTAGTTTACCCAACAGAGCAACATATCGCCACAGCCCTAAGGAATCAGAAGAATTGTAGTGCCAAGTGCTGAAATTGTTAGAGAGGGGCTACATCCGTGAGAGGATGAGCCCACAAGTAGTTCTCGCCCTCCTTGTAATACCCGGCTCCTTCTTCTTACGTATGGTTCTTCCTTCTTACTTATGTTTCTCTCTTTCTGACGTAAGATTCCTTCATTCTTACGTAAGCAAGTCTTGAGGATGGAAATTATGTAAACTGTCTGCCCCTTCTCTCTAACGATTGTGAGCCTCGTTATACGTGCTGAACCCCGATGGCATGTCTTCAAAGATATCATGCGACTTCTAGGGCACGCCCAGTGTTTTAAATGTGCTGGAAATAATTATAAAGAGTATTTCCAGTGTTGTTGAACTAAGCTTGATTTTAAATACAACAATTATAATATTCTTGAAGAGCTCCAAAAATTATTATAATTGCCAGAAATCATTTTAATATCATTCTTAAAATGATTTCAACCATTTAAAATATTATGAGATTTAAATTATGTTGAAAGCTTTTATTAATTAAATGGTTTTATTCTCTTTAATATGTTAAGTGAGACTTCATCATTTTATTAATGATGAAGAATATTATTTTATAAACTAAAGTTAGATTAAAATAATATTCTAACTTAATTTCTCTAAGTGTTTTTAATTAAGTTAATAGTTAATACATTTTAAATCAGTATTTGAGATCCATCGTTAGATCAATACGTGGATTCTCGGACGAAGGGACTGGGTTAAATACCCAGACCCCCTCACTTTTCCCTCAGCTCTCTCTCTCTCCTCCCTCTCCCCAGCGTACGCAGTACGCGGCTTCCCTCTTGCCCGAAGCTCTATGCCTCAGCCCGGTGCCGCCGTGCGTCGCCAACCCTCACTGCTGGCACCACCAGCTCCACCTCACTTCGGCGAGCTCAACCAACCCAGCCTCTCTCTCTCACGCTCTCCCTTTCTCCCGGCTGGAAGTGCAAAGCCCAAATGGGCTTGGTGCATGTAGCGCCGCCGTGCGCCGTCCTCCGGCACCACCACTCCCACGGCAGCTTCCTCTACCACCGGCCACCACTCCCCAGCGAACTCAACTCCTCCCATGCAGCCACCTTCCCCGTAGCATGCAAGAGGAGACCCACGCACGGCTTCACAGTGCGCGGCCTCTGGCGGCGCCGTGCGCGGCACCCACGACCACCAAGCAACGCCATAGACCTCCTCTCCCCTTCCCCTTCCCCTTCCTCCTCCACGTGACTCGAGGCCCATAGCCTCCCTCCACCTCATGGCTTCTTCCTCTTCACACGCACGGGTTGCACACCCTCCACCACCGTGCACTGCCACCCACGGCAGATGACCACCACCTCCAGCCTCCTTAGGCCACCACAGAGCTATCCCAACTGCCCATAGCTCCGATCTACCACCCATGCACGCACACTCTCTCTCACTCTTCCACGGCTTCGCCTCTACCGTGCGGCCAGATCTGCCGCCATGAGCCACCGTGGCGCCACCCCAGTGCCACCATGAGCTCCACCAGCAACCCCTTAGTCCAACCCTAGGTCCAAACCACCACTTTGAGTGGTGGATAGTCACTGCACACGATGGACAGCCACTGCGCGTGGCTGATCGTCACTGTACACGGCTAGATCCGCCGTGTTACGCTCCTTGCCACCATCACAAGGCCACCACAAGCCCTTCCAAGACCACACCTAGCTATCCTAACGCCTAAATAGTCACCGTACGCGGTTTAGCCACCACGTACAACACTTCCGACGTCTTCGACCGTGACGGTTTACGAGCAACGCACGGGTTATCCCGTCGATAGTATAACTCTCTATCCCTCATATTTATGTTAGATATTGATTAGTTGACTAGGTTGTGGACTGTGCTGTTGGTTTTGTGGAGTTGTGGTATTGTGATGTGGTGCTGTGTAACGAAGTGTTAGGCACTCTGTGTAATGAAGTGTTGGGCTTGTCTGTGTTGTATGGAGGTGTATTGTGCCGTGTAGTGTGCTGTGAAGTGTTGGGCGTAATTGAAAAGTGTGTTGTGTAGTATTGAGGACTGTGTTGTAATGGTGGCATGGTGTAGGTAGAATGAGAAGAGTACACGCTGTGTGTACTCTGTGTGTGGCGTAGTGTGAGATAAGGAGAGTATATGTAAAATATACTCTCCTGGCATATTGTGGAACGGGATGAGTACAAGTGGAGTGTACTCTGTGGTGTAGTGCGTGTAAAATGAGTACACATGGAGTGTACTCCATGTGGTGGATTGATGCACCATATGGCGTGTACGCCATAGCGGTGATGTGGCGTATGTAAAGGGAGTACACGTGAGGTGTACTCCAAGTGGCGGAGTGATGCACCATATGGTTGTATGCCATAATGATGATGTGGCGTAGTGTGTATGAAGGGAGTACATGTGGAATGTACTCCGTATGATGGTGGGATGCACCATATGGCGGATATGCCATAATGGTGGTGTGGTGTGATGAGTATGAAAGGAGTACATGTGGAATGTACTCCGTATGATAGTGTGATGCACCATATGGCGGATATGCCATAATGGTGATGGGGTGTGGTGTATGTGGAACAGGAAGAGTACACGCTGAGTGTACTATGTGTGGCATGATAAATATAAAGGGAGTACATGTGGAATGTACTCCGTATGATGGTGTGATGCACCATATGACGGATATGCCATAATGGTGATGTGGTGTGATGTGTATGAAGAGAATACATGTGGAATGTACTCCGTATGGCGGATTGATGTACTATATGGTTGTATGCCATAATGGTGATGTGGTGTATGTGGAATGGGACGAGTACACGTTAAGTGCGGGTACGCCATAGTGATGATGTGGCGTAGCATGTGAGAAGAGAGTATGCATGAGATGTACTCCATGAGGTGCAGCGATATGCCGTGTGATGTGTCGCAGTAATAAGGATGATTGTGTGATTGATGGGCGTGGAATATGATGAGTAGTGTCGGGAACTGTGGAATAGTGCCCCAGAGTAATTAAGGTCTAGCCTGTAGTCTAAGGTGACAAGTGTCACTGTGTTGGACTTACGACTGGGAATAAGGATGAAGTAGCGTAATAAGTGTAAGAGTATGCAGCGGAAGCATGATTGGGCAACGTCACCTCGTGACGTGGTTACTGACAGTCGTGCTTGCCATGTGGTGAAGCGATAGGGTACGAATGGCGTAAGGGGAACATGACAAGATGTCACGATGTGTCAGGAGTACGTGAGGAATTGTACTCATGATGAGTTAGGAAATTATGTACCAGAGTGTTGGATAACGCGACAAGATCACGGTGTAGCTTGGGAATAGTCTCGAGCTATATGACGTGACATGAGACGTAGTTATGAATGGAGTCTTGTCGTATTAAGTGTTGGGATGAACTGTCAAAAGGACGAATAGCATGAGGAGTCATGCTAGCCGGGTTAAGAGAATGTTGGTATCAAAGTATGACCCTTGTCCCTCCAAGCATGTGATCAACGTGTTATATATGTTGATCTTAGGTGATAAGGGGTAAAGTACATGTGTGTCGTGGTGAGACACATGTGTCGGACGGATTTACCATGTGTAATGGGTAATCATTACACGGTGCTTAAGCCTCAGAGTTGGCTTAGAACTGTATAATTTGTATGGATGGGAATGAGGTTAGTATGGGCTAAGATGCATGAAGAAAGTGATGAGTGTACTGTCTAAGGAAGGGATGTGTGACTTAGTTGGTCTGAGTCATACGTCAGAATGTGGTTAATGAGAAGAATGAGACAGAGGCCTTAGTGTCTTAATCCTAAGGTGAATCATAGGTTCACTTTAGTGAATAAGCACTGGAGGCAAGACCTTGAGTTGGAAGATGGGGTGACCGTAATGGGTCCCTGAAGGTTTTAACTTAGTAGGGAACACGTAAGAACACGGGATAGAAGGAGTGTGTTCCAAGTGAAGTGTAGCTTATGCTTTCTAAGTTTAAGTTGCTTATGTACTAGATAGAGAATGACATTAAGGTATGTGTATGCATGTAGATTGCCATTTGACAAGCACATGAATGGACTGCATGATATGTAAGTAGCATGGAGTCCAGGTAAGCGTTACGTTCATACTCTTCTAGAGTTTTCTAAAAGATACGAAAATGAAAACGAAACGTTTTTCCTTTAAGATGCCTTACGAAAAGACGAAAGACGTTTTAAGAAAGAAAACGATAAGTGTTCAAACGTATAAATATGTACGGCCCCTCCGTGGCAGCCCCTTTTTATGCACCCAAAGTATTAATTGTACGCATGTGAATGGATGACTATACGTTGTATCTATTGTATGTATTTTCTAAGAAAATCCACGAATTGATGTAAATGCACGAAAGACATGAAAACGGACGCTTTCATGGATCCTACGAACCAACGCTCTCATGGACGCCACGAGGTAATGCTCGTTGACACCACGAGAGACGACGTTTAAAGGTGATGCTTGTGGATGCCATGAAGGCCGACGTTTTAAATGTTTTACGATGCCATGAACGGATGTTTTACGAATGTCATGAAAAGAAGATGTTTATGCACATGCTCATGAAAAGATGTTTTCTCACGAAAAAGAACGTTTTCTCATGAAATGACATGTTAAACGAAAGATAAGAAAATAATGAAAACTCCAGCTCTTTAGAGCTGGCATGAATGAATGAATGAAATGAAAGGACTGAATGAACTGAACGTTTAATGTATGAAAATACGTAATGGCCACATAAATGAATGAAAAGGGGTACCCAATGAATGAATGGGCAGATTGCAATGCCAGGCAGTAGTGCTGGTAGTGCACCCAGTGCTGCACCCTAACGGAATGGGATTCCAACCCGCGGCCACAGGCGAATCCATTGGCCATAGGGCTGCTAACCCTAACACACGGGACGTAACAGTGTGTACCGGCCTATGAAAGTGAAAAGAAAAAAATGTATGTACGCATGAATGTATGAATGTATGAAAACACGAGAGCACAGACTCTTGAAGAAATGAAGGCACTGACGGGAGAAACGTTTTACAAAAAGAAAGCCAATGTTTAAAAGCTAAACCCCGTCCAGTGACATTTTCAAAGGAACGCACGCACGACACGTATGCATGCACGTAATAGTATGTACGAATGATGAATGCATGAATGAAAACCTATGTTGTTATATTTTAACTGTATGAAGTAATGCTTACGAGTCTTCGACTTATTTTAGTGTTTATGTATGCCCCTCCCCCCACAGAAACTGAACGGCCAGGAGGGACAGGGCCCATGGGGAAGAGCACGGACGTCTAGGCACGAGTTTTAAAAGTACGAGAGAACCTTTTTATTATTAAAATTTATGTTTTCCGCAGTAAACCTCTTTTATTACCAAAGCACGTTTTATTTTATAAACGTAAAGTCTTGCACCCTGGGTATGCAAGTGAAAAGTTTTAAAGGGCCATGGGGAAGAGCACGGAAGTCTAGGCACGAACTTTAAAAGTACGAGAGAACCTTTTTATTATTAAAATTTATGTTTTCCGCAGTAAACCTCTTTTATTACCAAAGCACATTTTATTTTATAAACGTAGAGTCTTGCACCCTGGGTATGCAAGTGAAAAGTTTTAAAGGGAACAGTAATTCCCGTCGTCCTTTATAAAAATATTTTATAAAAAGTCTAACCACAAGTACGAGCGTTACACTCCTGGTACCTAAGAAAGATGGTTCATGGTGCATGTGCGTGGACAACAGAGCCAATAATAGAATCACCATGAAGTACAGATTCCTAATTCCCCACCTTGATGACATGCTGGATCAATTGTCAGTCTCTAAGATCTTTTCCAAAATTGATCTTAAAAGTTGGTAGCACCATATCCAAATACGCCTTGGCGACGAGTGGAAATGGTGTTCAAGACGCAACACGGTCTCTACGAGTGGTTGGTCACACCTTTTGTGTTATCAAACGCACCCAATACATTTATGAGATTTATGCATCAGGTATTGCAGCCGTTTATGGGAAAGTTGTCTTCGTCCACTTCGATGATATCCTCATCTACAGTTCGACGTGGGAGACATATGTAGAGCACCTCTGAGCTGTTTTTGAGACGTTACGAGAGGAGTATTTGTTCGTCAACCAGAAAAAGTGTTCATCTTTTGCCACTTCTGTTACCTTCGATGGATTTTTCGTCTCTACAAATGGTGTCCATGCAGATCAATCCAAAGTAGAAAACATTTTAGAGTGGTCAACACCCAAGACCCTACATGATGTGTGGAGCTTCCATGGATTGGCCTCTTTTTATCTACAATTCATCTGCAATTTCAGCACTTTAATCACTCCCATTACAGAGTGCTTGAAGGGGCGGTCATTCCAGTGGTCCGAGGAAGCAGAGACCATTTCTGGCTGGTCAAGCAGAAGATGACTAAAGCACCAGTTCTGGCACTCCCTGATTTTGAGAAGATCTTCTAGATGAGTTGCGATGCTTCTGGGGTGGGTATTGGTGGTGTCTTGAGTCAAGAAGGACGACCTGTTGCATTTTTCAGTGAGAAACTATCAGGATCGTAGAAAACTACTCCACGTACGACTTGGAGTTCTACGTCATTGTACAGTCCTTGAAACATTGGCGACACTACTTGGTACAAAAGGAGTTCATTCTAATTAATAACCATGAGGTGGTTAAGTACATCAACAGGCAACACAAGCTGAGCAGACGACATGCCAAGTGGGTCGCCTATCTGCAAGAGTTCACGTTCTCGCTAGGCACCAATCGGGGAGCTTGAACCAGGTTGCGGACGCTTTAAGTCAATGCGTGGCACTCCTCACCACGATTAGTATCTGAGTGGCGGGCTTTGACACTTTCAGAGATTTGTACGCCAAAGATTCATCATTTGGAAAGATTCTTATGGAAGTAACTAAGGGTAGGCAAAGTGATTTTCTTTTACACAACGGTTTTTTGTTCCATCGCCTATTGTTGTGTTTGCCGGACTATCCTTGAGAGAGCACATTATACGGGAATTACATGGCAAGGGGCACTTTCGACGAGAAAAGACTTTGGCTTTGATCGCCGCAGATTACTACTGTATGGTCAGAATCCATCGGGTGTCCTTGATTTTGCCCCTGTCCCATGGATTGGTCTCCTAAAATTTAAGGTTGAGGAGATGGCAAAGCACCTTCGAGGAGTGCATGACCAAGTCAAACAAGCAATTCAGGTGAGCAATGCAAAGTACAAGGTCCAAGCCAATAGTTGTTGCCGCTAGGTACTTTTTGATGTTGGAGATTTTGTTTGGGCTGTATTAATCTGTTATCGTTTTCCTGTTGGCAAGGACAATAAGTTGAAGGATAGGAAGATTGGACCTTGTGAAGTTCTCAAAAAGATCAACTACAATGCATAGACTACGTCTTCCCAGTCCTGTGAGGACTTCGGGTCGATTCAGCGTCAAACACCTCAGCCCCTGCTTTGTCGATGATGGCATGAACTCAAGGGCAAGTTCTTTAGCATAATCTCCTATTCTGTTTCGTCTGTTGTTTAACTAGCCAACAGAATAATCTCCTATCGTCAATTTTCCTAGTGTGAATTATCGTCAATTTTCGTGGCTGGTGGTAGAGGTCGTGGTCGATGTGGACAGGTTCCGAATTAGGAAGTCCCTCCACACGATCGTAACATATAGTATGCAATGATTGCAAATTTGCAGAGGCAAATAGCAGAATTATCCTAGCGTCTAGAGACACAAAACCTAGAGGGTCAGACTTATGATCAAGAGTCTAAATCCAGTTTTAAGAACCTGTATCACAATCATGCTCCTTTTCGGGAGTATTGTGATAGGGGAGCAAGGTGGAGACATAGGCTTCAGAGTGGATCTACCAGATTTTTTGGTACTTTGCCCGCAGAGGGCTTCAAACTGATGTTCCTGATCGTACGAAGGTGAGACTAGTCGCCATGAAACTGCAGGATCAAGCGTCTGCCTGGTGGGAGCAGTTGTAGCGATCTCGGGAGCAAGATTGACGATTGGGAGAAGATCAAGAAAAAGATGAAAGGTTACTTTTGCCCTTTCAGATATACTCAGACCTTATTTCAATGACTTCACATTTTGAGGCAGGGAATGAAATCCGTTGATGAGTACACCAAGGAGTTCTATTAGTTGGTGGCCTGAAATGATGTTTCCGAAACTGAAAAGCAATTGGTAGCACGTTATTTGGGTGGTTTGCGGCAACCTTTACAGGTCGTCAGATTTGAGCGAGTAACAACTGATTTCTCGGTTGGGTGAGTGAGAAGACTTATTCCTCGATTGGGCGAGGAGAAGGGGCGACATCAGTATTTTAACTATAAATTTGGCTACAGGTGTCAGAATCGCACATATGACCGCAATCTGGAAAGCTTTATTTGGCACACACATTATGGTCACCATGCTTGTCGATCCCAAAATCAACCGTATTTCTTTCTGAATCGTCACTTTTAGTTAATTCTTCCATTTTTGGTCAATTTTATTTTATGGTAATGTTTGTCTTTGGTAATGATTTTATTCCAGATTCTTAGGCTGGATTTTAACCTAGTTATCTTATTCCGTATTCCATTGTTCAGCCTTAATTACAATTTTGCTATTTTTTGTTATCTATTTAAAAGCCCGGCTTGTGGGCTTCAGAAGATCATCATCGAATTATTTTATAGTGAAACACTAATCTCAAAGTTTATCTCTGTTTGCGGTTTTTCTTAATCTCAATTTCTAGCTTCTGTCCATTGTTTAACTAGCTGATAAAATAATCTCCTATTCTACCCGGCATCATTGGCATTAGAGCTTTAGCGTTTTCTTGGGGTGAATGATTGTCAGTTTTCATGGCTGATGGTAGAGGCCATGGTCAACGTGGACAAGTTCCGAATGAGGAAGTGCCTCCCAGCTATTGTAACGTTTAGGACGCGATGATTGCAAATTTGCATAGGTAAATAGAAGAATTATCCTAGAGTCTAGAGGCGCAAAACCTGGAGGGTCAGACTTATGATCAAGAGTCTGAATCCAGTTTTGAGAATTCTTATCACAATGGTGCTCCTTTCGGGAGTACTGTGGTAGGGAGGAGCGAGGTGGAGACCAAGGCTTCAGAGTGGATCTACCAGAATTTTCTGGTACTCTACAGGCAGAGAGATTCATCGATTGGTTGCACAAAGTGGAACGTATCTTTGAATACAAGGATGTCTGTGATCATATGAAGGTGAAATTAGTCACCATCAAGCTGAAGGGCCGATCATCTGCCTAGTGTGAGCAGTTGAAGCAGTCTCGGAAGTGACAAGGTAAAACTAAGATTGGCGACTGGGAGAAGATGAAGAAAAAGATGAAGGGTCACTTTTTGCCCTTCGGATATACTCAGACCTTGTTTTAGCGACTTCACACACAGAGGCAGTGAATGGAATCCGTTAATGAGTACACCGAAGAATTCTATCAGTTGGTAGCCCGAAATGATCCTTCCGAAACTGAAGAGCAATTGGTAGCACGTTATTTGGGTGGCTTGCGGCAACCTTTACAGGACGTCCTCAGCCTTCACTCACTATGGAATGTTTCTGAAGCCTATTAACGTGCTCTAATCTTAGAGAAATAGCAAACCCGGCGACTTGTGCCAAGGGGCGATCAGAACACATGGGGGGTCCGTTAGCAGGAGACTAGCCCTACTCCACGGTCCACTCAAGGTCTGAGTTTGAACGCAATTATTTGGTGCTTTAGATGCTGGGAGCCCGGCCATAGGGTGACAAAATACTTAAAGTGTACCAACCAGAAGGAGAAAAACCTTCTGATCAATGAAGACGACATAGAGGATGTTGAAAGCATGGGTGAACCGATCTATATGACAAAGATGGTGAGGAAGGGGATGTCTTGCATGTATATGGTAATGAGATCCTTCTCGTCAGAAAGAGTTTACTAACTCCCAAAGGTGATTTGGGCAAGGATTGGTTGAGGACTAATATATTTCACACTACCTGTAATATTTCCGAGAAGGTGTGCAAATTGATCATAGATAGTGATAGCTGTGAGAACAAGATCTCCGGGAAAGTAGTTCAAAAGCTGCAACTCAAGACAGACTAGCACCCGAAGCCATACAAACTGTCGTGTTTCGTTGCCATGTGCTAGAATTGTTAGAGAGGAGCTACATCCGTGAGAGTATGAGCCCATGTGCAGTTCCCGCCCTCCTGGTACCCAAGAAAGATGGTTCATGGCGCATGTGCGTGGATAGCAGAGCCACTAACAGAATCACCGTGAAGTATAGATTCCCAATTCCCCGCCTAGATGACATGTTGGATCAGTTATCAGGCTCTAAGATCTTTCCCAAAATTGATCTTAAAAGCGGGTATCACCAGATCCGAATATGCCTTGGCGACGAGTAGAAGACGGTGCTCAAGATGCATCACGGTCTCTACGAGTGGTTGGTCATGCCCTTTGGGCTATCCAACACACCCAGTACATTTAATAGATTTATGCATCAGGTATTGCGGCCGTTTATGGAAAAGTTTGTCATCGTCTACTTCGATGATATCCTCATCTATATTCCAACGTGGGAGACACATGTAGAGCACCTCCGAGCTATTTTCGAGATGTTACGAAAGGAGTATTTGTTCGTCAACCAGAAGAAGTCCTCATTTTTCGCCACTTCTGTTACCTTCCTTGGATTTGTCGTCTCTATAGATGATGTCCACGCAGATCAATCCAATGTAGAAACCATTTTAGAGTTGCCAACACCCAAGACCCTACACGATGTCAATCCGAATAATCTCCTATTGTGTCCGGCATCAAAAGAATATCACTAAAAATATATGTAAAAAATAATTTAGTTAGAACGAAGGAAATAACAGCCATGTTATATAAAAATAAACCTATTACAAAAGTGTGCGTTATAAATTATGGTAATTAAAATAAAATATATTTATTTTGTTTAGAGAATATAGTGTAACTAATAGATCTACAAAATATAATGAAAAGAATTTAGTTAAAAATAATAATAAAAAAAAGTTAAAAATAAATAATATTTTATTATTATATAGAGTTTAGATGAATAATGAAATTAGATTTTGAATAGTACATGTAAAAGATAAAGAGTATCATACTAGACAAATTTTAGTTAATAAGATAATCAATAATCATGGCTTGAAAAAAGGGTTTGATTTACGGCGAATCGGTAAGAAACTGGATTGTTTTAATGAATTTCTAATCGTTTATTGAACTGTTTTAATAGATCGATTTAGTCGATTTTAGACCGATTCTGGCCGATTCAAAATTGAATTTATTTTTAAGTTGTATATGATTTTTTTTTTAAATTTCTTTCTAAAAAATATGATAGAACTTTTAATTCTTTTCATTTTCCTTCTATTTATGGTACCACACGTGCGAAAGGATAATTAAAAGCTTATCAACCTGAAGAACCGTCGTGGAAAGCTGGGCATAACATATTAACAACAACATCGAACGAGAATCCGACGAGGTTTGCTTTCGAAGCCTCCAGATTGTGGCTAAGCAGCGACTGAATTGATCTATAAAGATTGGTATGTCTTTCGGTTAAAGCTTCCTCGAAACTTGAAGAATTTCTTTCATTTGTTACTTTTTCTTTTGTACTCTAGCCTCACTACTATCCTAAACCCTAAGCTTCCGTGGGAAATTTCTTATAATGTTTGTATTCATTGATCCATCACACAAGTTTAATTTTGCTGATAAGTTTTTCTGTGGGGTTGCAATGCTTAGGGTTTCGCTACGCTTGTTTCTGGTTTTCTGTTATCTTGGATCTTCATCGAGTTCAATCCATGGCAGACGGGAACGAGGATAATCAATGCAAGAGTCCAATGGTATCAGCAGATGTTAATGTATCCACCGGTAATATTAATGCAGAAACTCTTAAATGTTTAAAATTTTTATTGTTTCTGAAATAATAAGACATCAAAAGAACACTTTGATGATGTTCATTTGCTTCACTGCTGTAGTTTTTGGCTGATTGCAACACACTCGTCTAATTGTTTTTACATTGCCATATCTATGTTTTCTTCTTAGCAATCCAACTTGTTCCTATTTCCTCTTTTGACAGGAATCTATTAAGCTGAGCTTTCTTTTAGTTCTAACTTTATAGTTGTGTTTTCTTTTTTCTTTTTCTTTTTTTTTTTTAATGGTAGATGATATTATTGAAAAATACTTAATTCTAATTTCATCAGTATGATTTCAAATGAAACTTCATGTGGAGTGACGTCTCTGGTCTTCTTATTGTTGGTACCCCTTTGATTGGCCTCGTTAGAATGATTACTTTTATATTCTGATTGACAAACGCTAGTACCCAGGTTGATTTTCTCTGGAGCTGATGTCTTTCAAATTCTTAGATAATAGATTTCTTTGATTTGTTTTAATGCTTTGCTATTGAAGTTTTTAAGTACTGCTTGTAGAAGTTTTTCTTTTTACCTATAAAAAAAGATTTGTATTTTTTTTAAAATCTTGATCTAGCAGAGAAAATTAAAGAGAGGTGCACGGACCAGAGAGAAGCCCTCGTGGGGGAGCCTAAATGTGTTATGTGTGGCCGCTATGGAGAGTATATATGTGATGAGACAGATGATGATATTTGCAGTTTGGAATGTAAACAAGCCCTACTATGCAGGGTTGTCAACTCACAATCATTAGTTGGTATCCAAACTCCTCAAATATTACCTGCAACTGATGAGTGTTTTTATGTTAGAGAGAACAGTAACTCAGGATCTCAATCTTTAACTATGGATGAGACTAAGTCGCTTAGAAGCAAACTTGAAATTCAGGTGAGGGGTGAATTGGCTGTGGCACCCATCTTATCATTCTCTTCATGTAATCTTCCTCAGAGGCTTCTTCAAAATATAGACGCGGCAGGATATGACATGCCCACACCTGTGCAGATGCAAGCAATCCCAGCTGCTTTGATAGGCAAAAACCTTCTTGTTTCGGCTGACACGGGCTCAGGGAAAACAGCTTCCTTTCTCATTCCTATTGTTTCTCATTGTGCAAATATTCGCCTTGAGAGGTCCTCAAACCGGAAAAATCCATTAGCAATGGTTCTGACACCAACTAGGGAGCTCTGTATACAGGTTGAAGAACATGCCAAGATACTTGCAAAGAGTTTGCCTTTCAAAACTGCACTTGTTGTTGGTGGTGATGCTATGGCTGGTCAACGACATCGCATTGAGGGAGGAGTGGAACTAATCATTGGAACTCCAGGGAGGCTTATTGATCTTTTATCCAAGCATGATATTGAACTAGAGGATGTTAAGATATTTGTACTGGATGAGGTGGATTCCATGCTTCAAAGGGGTTTCCGAGATCAGGCCATGCAAATCTTTCAGGCTCTATCGCAACCCCAGGTCTTGATGTATTCAGCAACAATCTCACAAGAGGAAGTAAAGATGGCTAGCACTATGGCAAAAGATATTGTTTTCATCTCTGTTGGCAAGCCTAACAGACCAAGTAAGGCTGTGAAGCAGCTAGCTATCTGGGTTGAGTCAAAGAATAAAAAGCAAAAGCTTTTCGACATTTTAATCAGTAAGAAGCATTTTATGCCACCTGTTGTGGTGTATGTTGGTTCGAGAGTTGGGGCAGATCTCCTATCTAATGCAATTACAGTCAGCACTGGGATGAAAGCTTTATCAATCCATGGGGAAAAGACCATGAAGGAGAGGAGAGAAATCATGCGGTCGTTTTTAATGGGAGAGGTTCCTATTCTTGTGGCCACTGGGGTTTTGGGTCGTGGTGTTGATCTCTTGGCTGTGAGACAGGTAATAGTGTTTGACATGCCTAATTCCGTCAAAGAGTACATCCATCAGATAGGGAGGGCGTCCAGATTGGGAGAGGAGGGTACAGCAATTGCATTTGTGAATGAAGAAAATAAGAATATATTTCCAGAGCTGATTAAAATCTTAAAATCTGCTGGAGCAGCTGTACCTCGGGAGCTTGTTACTTCACGATATGCAGCTGGTTCATTCTCTAGTGGCAAGGGCCAGAAAAGGAGAAAGCATGGCTGCTGAAGTCTCAATTGCCTTATCTATTTTCTGGCTTCAAGTCAACTTGTTGGAAATATTTTGAGTCACACAGACAACTTCTCATAGGAAAAGGCAAAACGAAACTTGTGGACTCACTGAATACTGAATAGCCGCATAATGCTGATAGCACTCTTCAATGCTAATATAATTTTGTTGTGCAGTTGTGGCAAAAAGTACATACAACCAGTCCGATCCTGCTTGTACTCAGAGTACAGCCAAAAACTACTTTGATTTGCAGTTTAGAAATCAGATGTTGGACATAGGTTGTGAAATTCGAGGGATTCTTATGGTTTGTAAGTATGCTGTCCTGGGAAATGTTTGTTTGCATGATGAAGTGAACAGAGTGCATATTGGAGCACTATTTTGAACTACTGAGGGAAGTGAGCAATTTCTATTGGATTTGTGTATTAAGAAGAAAATGATGCACTCCCCTTTCTCTGGTTGCCGTCTTGAGCATATCCGGTCAAAACGAAGAGCTTTAACAGACATTAGTTGGTTAACTTTCTGATTGACAGTTGATAGCTCTATATGCCAAACTATAAGCCGCTTTTGATGATTCTAAGATCTCCATTAAGCATTATTGACAGGAATTTGTAGCCGTCTGGTGGCTTAATTGGTTTAGGATTTACAAGCACAAGGCGAGGAGGCTACAATGATCAACCATAGTCTTCCAACAAACTGGTGAAGAGAGGAAGCAGATATTGGACAACCTGGACTTATGGATGGAGTAAACAGTGATTGGGCCATTGAAAGCCAAATCAAAGTCGTTTCTCCAAACAAAAACGAACTCGCTGTTCTTGCTCAGGTGGACTTTGAGCAGAAGAAAAGATACCTGAATGTTTCAAAGGAGACTGAGAACTGTGATTTTTTTTTCTGGTAATTGCCATACAATCTCTATTCTAGTATCCCTACATTTTAATAGTCCTAAACTAGAATGCAGGTTATTCTTTTTGTCTGTACGTAGACAGATCTGATAGAAGAATTCAGACCTGATAGGATTAGAGCTACATTTTATTTTTGGACATGCTGGACCACAAAATAAAAGGGTAGGAATAACAACCTACTTTTTATGACGACCTACTTTCCACGTGAAAATGTTTTATCCTGTTTGGATAGTGAGATGAGATGATATGATTTTAGATGAGTTAAATAAAATATTATTAGAATATTATTTTTTAATATTATTATTGTTTTGGGATTTGAAAAAATTGAATTGTTTATTAGATTTTGTATGAGAATTTGAGAAAATTGTAATGATAAGATGAGATGGGTTGAGAGTGTTTCTGTATCCAAACGGGAGTAAATCTTTATGTAACTTCTCAAAACATAATTTTTTTTTTCTTTTTTGATAAGTAACTTCTCAAAACATAAATGAAAACAGTATTTCATCAAATAGAACAAATTTCTCTAAAAATACCAAAACTCAGAGAAATATAACTACAAAATTAACTAACATATAAAGTGCCTAAATCCAGCCGCATTAGATAACCGATCATAACATAACAATTCGAAAAGACGAATATTTTGTCCCAACACTCACAGAAAAAGTCTTTCACGTTCATAGAAACCCACCCTCCTTTTCATTCTCTACTAGTAATGACCAGAAGAAAGCATTGGAGAATGAGAGAACTTTAGAAAAGAAAAATTACGTCAGCAAGCATAGCCAACTCTTTTGCGAGTCCAATGATCTTTAGGATTTACTTGCTGATTTCGAAGATAAATGGAAAAATAAAGATTTGAGATGTGGTCTCGAGTAGTGAATGTGTTTGAGAATGTTAAGAGATGTTATTTTGGCCAATGAGAATATTAAGAGATGTGTTTTCATACTGTTAAGTAGTTTATTTATATATTTATTTATGTAATTTATAAAAAAGCATATGGGTTGTGGGTTAAATAGATGAGTACTGCTATTGAGTCATCTGAAATTACAGCTCAGATGACCTTCTTGAAGTAACACCACCACATAGTATCACGTGGTTTATTAAAAAAATATAAAAAATTAAAACTCTAGGTTCTCGCTATCCCTTTTGTGTTTGTGCTTTTAATTTTTTTAATAAACCACGTGGTATCACATGGTGGCGTCACATTAAGAGAGTTATCTGAGCAATAAGTTTTAGATGTTCAAGTAACATTATTTTAAATAAATATAAGATTGCAGGGTTTTCTGGGGCACCAATGGTGTGAAGAGGACTAAAGGCCATGTTTGGTTTGCAGGACTATTCGGTAAGCATCCTCACTGAATTAACAATCCCAAAAGTTAAAATTTGGCTAATATGTCATTTTTTGGTTTTTGACTAATCACTCAAAACTTAAACTCTACATTGGATTAGTCATCTCACTTTCAATAATAATAATATTTTTAATTTTTGTTTACATTTTCATAATCTCCGACAACCTCCAACAATTATTTTCATTTTCATAATCAAACAATCAATACAATTAGCATCTCTAGTTGAGCAGCAAATTGTGCTACTTCTGCTTTCATTTTCATTTTAACAATTTAACAATCTACTTGCACTGTTTGCATTGCTTGTGCTACTTTCATTTTCATTACAGAATCGCCAAGAGCAATATGACCCATTACCCACATTTGCAGAAGGCTTGATGTTATATAAACAGGCGATGGATGTGAAAAAGGAGATGCATAGCAATACAACCCAAAATAGGCGATTTAAAACTATGGCCTCTGCTCTAAGCAAGATATGGGCTCTGCATAAAGACACCACATTCACAATATTCCAGCATATGCAGTCCCATGTATGCATTCCCACTATCACCACATTATCACAAAATATAACAGCACCATTTGAATCTTTGAAAGTACAGAGCAGAGTCCACTGGTCGAAGTCTGGAAGTATAGATCAGCAATAGATATCATCATCCTTGAGTACTTATTCTGCCAACCACATTAAATTCCAAGTCAAAGTAATATAAATTTCTATCTCAACAGCACAATTGTTACATATTACATATCCATGTTTAATCTGGGATGAGATGAGATGAATTGAGATTAGGAGTGGTTTGGATTCAGAGATGAGTTGAGATGGTTTATAAATAGTAGAATAGAAGTTGAATTATTTATTATATTTTATGTGGGAATTTGGGAAAGTTATTTTGGGATTTGAAAAAGTTAAATTGTTTATTATATTTTGTATAGAAATTTGGGAAAGTTGTAATGATGAGATGAAATGAGTTGAGGTGGGTTGAGGTGGGTTTTGAATGCAAACGATCCAGTTAAATATTGAATAAAATATTGTTTGAATATATTATTTTTATTTTAAGATTTGAAAAAGTTGAGTTATTTATTTTATTTTGTGTAGAAATTTGAAAAAATTGTAATGATTAGATGAGATGAGATAAGTTGAGTTGAGATAAGATGAGTTGTGAAAATAAACAAGACAGTCAAGTCGTACGATAAGACATAGGTTTGATATAGCAAGTTAAACTTGAAGAGAAGATACCAGGTAATTTTGCTGCCCCCTTTAGCTCCATTTTGAAGAGAAGACATGAGTCTCAACACTATTGGGTTTCCATTAGCTCCCTCAAACCTTATTACAATTGTCCCACCCTCCCCCACGGGAACTCTAGCATACCATCTGCAATGCCCTGTTGGCTCCAACAAGAGAATAGATATAAAGTTAATATAGAACCTACACTTTTCACCAAAAAAAATATATATCTCTCAGAATGTGTAGAAACTCAAAACAGAAAAGTTGATAGAAAGAAAGTTGACAAATTCAATGTATGAAATTTGTTTTTTATTTAGGTTTACTTGCCTTTTTTTTTCTTAAAAAATCATTCTCATCAACCATTATTCACCATCTTACACTTTACGACCCTCACACCCTATGAAAAAGCTATAGGTGTAGGGTGTGAGAGTGAATAATGACTGATACATAACATTCATCTTTCTTCTTGCATGAACCTACACTTTTCACCAAAAAAAAAAAATCTCTCAGAATGTGTAACGATCCAATCCAATATTATTAGAGATAAGTTATAGATAATTTTATTGGGTCGGTCTAAATTAGGTTAATGGGCTAAGTGAGAATTGGCCCGAAAAATTTATAAAACAGGTTGTATTATTTTTAGAGGTTGAGTCGAGGCCTATAACCTGAGGCCCACACCCGTATACTTTAAACCGTGAAAACCAACTCAGTCTATGATCAGTTTCTCCACCCCGCACGTCTCTACTCCCACGCACATGCACGTTTATATTCCTCTAGGTTTCCTTTTGATTCTCAATCACCTATATATATATATATATATATATATATATATTACGTTTATCCCTTCTGCATGGAAAGAAAACTCCAAGCTGCAAACCTCTCTTGAAGACTTCCCCTCCATGTACGTTGCTTCCCGTTCAGAGCACCCAGTGCCGACTTGCATGCCAAGAAACACCGTAGGAAGATCCATACACGTAAAACCTGATACCCCACAACCTATCGCGCCGCAAACCACCATCACCCACGTTCCCCCGCGGCGACTCCACACTGCCCAGACCTGCGTGAGCCCAGCCGTTGAAAAACCACCAACGAAATACTCTATTTTACTGCACCGAAACGGAGAAAGTATTCTTCCCCACCGTGAGCCACAAGCCAGCCACCCATGTCGCCAGCTCCTCCACGCCATTGCCACCTGCACAAGATCACCGTCGGACCACCTCCCGGCCACGATTTGAATCTTTGAAAGTACATATCAGCAATAGATATCATCCTTAAGTACTTATTTTGCCAACCACATTAAATTCCAAGTCAAAGTAATATAAATTTCTATCTCAACAGCACAATTGCTACATATAACAGATCCATGTTTAACCCGGGATGCTTTAGTCAAGTCATACGATAAGACATGAGTCTCAATACTATTGGTTTCCATTAGCTCCCTCAAACCTTATTACAATTGTCCCATCCTCCTCCACAGGAACTCTAGCATACCATCTGCAATGCCCTGTTGGCTCCAACAAGAGAATATATATAAAGTTAATATAGAACCTACACTTTTCACCCAAAAGAAGAAGAGGAAAAAAAAAATCTCTCAGAATGTGTATTAACTCAAAACAGAAAAGCTGATAGAAAGAAAGTGGACAAATTCAATGTACTGATTTTTTTTTTTTTTTTATTTGGGTTTACTTGCCTTTTTTCCTTGAAAAACTCTTCTCATTATCTACTATTCATCACCTCACATCCTACGAAAAATACCCTCACACCTTATAAAAAATACCCTCACACCCTATGAAAAATATATAGGTATAGGATATGAGAGTGAATAGTGATTGATGTATAACATTCCTCATTCTTCCTGTATTAACACATCAAATACTCTCAATCCTCTAGGACCATTTGTATTTATAATTTCAGCAAACTAAAGATCAACAAAATAGTCCCCAGGACTCATCTTGTTGAAGAAGTAACAGAAATTTCCAACTCGAGCTGACTGATGGTATATCACCACCCTCAATTATATAGTTTCTTAAGTTCTTAAAACATCCCCACCATGAAAAAAGCAGTCGGGTTGAGGCTGAATACCAAGATTGTGTTCTTCCGTGAGTGTCCCATTACCAGCATTTATGAATATTACTATAGGAATTTACTATACATCAATCACTATTCATTCTCACACATTACATCTATTACTTTTTCATAGGGTATAAAGGTGTTTTTTATAGGATATGCAGGTGTTTTTCATAATGTGTGGAGTGTGGGGTGATGAATAATGGCTGATGAGAAAGAATTTTTCATTACTATATTAACTGGTTTGAGTAATTCTAGAGAAAAACCATTATAGCAGTGCACACTTTGGACTCACTGCGTGACTGCTTCTATTTGATTGTTTCCAACACTCACTTAGAAAGATATGTGATCTAAATGATGTCACATCATATATGTAAAATGAATGCTCGTAATAGTGATTTATATCTATATTTATTCTTTCAGGTAAGTGAAGATACCATCGTGTACAGCGGGCATAACCATAAGTGTAAAGATACATGATATGGACAGACTAGTACATCTTACTGCCGTAGGATCTTCAAGAATAGATGTTTCAAACCATTCCAACCACAGATTGCTCTAACCGTCGTCAGGGTAAACAATTTATTAGGGGTCTACTTTTTTACTACTAAATTTTTTTTTTCTTTCATTTTTGCTATTTGAAGCTAAATTAAAAATTTTAGAACGTGACATTTTTACATAATTTAAGAGAATAAATTCAATCAACTAACGTAATCATATAATTTAATTAAAAATAAATTCAATTTTATAAAAAATTAACCTTCTTATATAAATTCAATTTTAAGAAAATAAATTCAACCAACCAACGTAATCATATAATTTAATTAAAAATATACTCAATTTTATAAAAAATGACTCAAAGAGCAAGAATGTCATGTTCGGAAAATTTTGGTCTAGATTCAAAGAGCAAGGAAAAAAATAACTAAGTAGTAAAACAATAGTAAATGAGGTGTAAATGTATCATTACTCTTTATTAGGTATGTATTGTTATTGAGCTATTTACTTAATGCTCAAATAACATTCTTGATGTAGCACCACCACGTAATGTCATATGATTTATTAAAAACATATATATATATATTCAAATTAAAATGGCGTTTGAATATACAAAAAAAGGAAGTTCGGCTGAGTTTGGATATACAAACATCTTCATCTCATTTCATTATTATAACTTTTTCAAATTTTAAAATAAAAATAATATTAAAAAATTATATCTAATAATATTTTATTTAATTACTATTCAAAATATCTCGTCAGAACTGCACATCCAAACCCAACAAACTCCCACCTTTTTATGTTGATGGTACTACCTCAAGAGGACCTTCTGAAGTAAATTTCAAATAAGCAGGTAATATTATTCTTATTAGATTCACTTGCGATTTGTTACTACCTTAGTTTTTTGCGTTATATCTACTATGTAGCGAGGGTTGTTGGGCCTCCATAGCTCTTGATGTATATGTTTATTCATTATTAATTTTATTTGAGAAATGTTTGATCTATACAATTAAGTTTATAAATTATCGTAATTTCATATACTACATAGAATTAAGATTTTGTTTTTATTATAAAATAGATTGAAAATTTCATATCTATTTTTATAAAATCATTTATAAATGGCGGCACTTCTCTTTTATTTGCCCACGCAAAAAATAAATAAATCATTGTTGGTAATTGCGATATAAATATCGTGCTTTTCTTTTAAGAAATGATACTTACAATTGTGAGTGTATAAGTGCCGTGTAGTCATTTTAAAAAAATGAATAAATATGGAACCTACATAAAAATAAATTTATTTTTTAATAGTGAATCTCATTTTTTTTTCAAAACGACTATATGATATTTATTCATTATACGACTTTACGTAACATTATTATTATTTTTTTTCATTTTATGCTAGGATGTATATATAGCCACTGGTGACGATAATGTGTGTCGTAAGCAATGGAATTATTAGTTAAGGGAACTTAACAACTGTAACCTACTTTCCTGCCTTTTCTTACCCCACAACGACCGGAGGGTTACACCTAATTAAAGTAAGTAAATCGTAGCTCTAAAGTCAAAGATTTCATTTCACACCTGTTCTGACAGAATGGTTCTGTAGTCGCCGCCTTTTTCCCTCTCCTGATCCAGCAATTAATATTTGAAAAAGTATATATATAACTTTGAAAATCTCACGAAAATCCTCCTAAATGTAAATTTTTTTTTTTAGAGTAATACTACGTATAATTATGAAATGCGTAAATATCGTGCAGTCATTTTTAAAAAAAATAAGATCTATTATTAAAAAATTATTTTTTTTATATGGGTCTCATAGTTATTCACTTTTTCAAAACGATTGCACGGCGCTTGTACACTCATAACTGCAAGTATCATTTTTTATTTTTTTAATACATCTAAAATTTTCCATGTTGAGAAACCAACACTCCGTTTGGTTTGAGAGTTGATCTCAATCCATCTTATTTAATTTTTATAATTTTTTTAAATTCTTATATAAAATATAATAAATAATTTAATTTTTTTAAATTTCAAAATAATATTTTAATAATATTTTATTTTACTTTCAATTTTCATCTCAACTAATCTTATCTCAACTTACTATCTAAACTGAGTTTAAAACCTTATTTGGATTAAGTTCAGTTTAGATAGTGAATTGAGATGAGATGAGATGAGATGAATTGAGTTGAAAGTTGAATAAAATATTATAAAAATATTATTATTGTTTTGAAATTTGAAAAAATTAAATTATTTATTAGATTTTGTATGAAAATTTAATAAAATTGTAATGATTAGATGAGATAAGTTAGTAAACTTTTATATCAATATCGCATTTGTATTTCACTTTTAGAAAGAAATATACAATTTTGTAACATTGGAAAAATGTGGAATTTTTATAACTTAGAATCCAAGGAACAAACAATTTTTTTCCTTTAAAAAAAAAAAAAAAGGATAATGAAAGAGGGCCGAGATGTTATATTCCCTTTCTCGACATGGTCATATAATAACATTTGCTACCGAGTCTCTTGCGAGTATAGTTGTGACTCGTATTCGTAGGTCTTGTTTATGTGGTATCAAATTATAGATATTTGATTAAATTTGCCTACTCATATTTGAACAATTTAATTAAATGAGTTAGAACATAAAATCCTAATATGCCTATATAAAGAACAAGTGACTACATGATCCACATAACCTGTTAAATTATTAACTCTTGCTAAGTTAATTAAAACACAACTTGTTTCAACCCCTTTTTTGGAAAAATGTTATGAACGAATTTAAAGGCAATGGAATGCTCATATTTGAGGGAATAATCACATTTGAGGGACTGTTAGGCTGCGTTTAGATGTTGAACTGAGTTGAGCTGAGTTTTTTATGAATAGTAGTGAGTTGAGTAGTGGAGGGATTTATGCGAGGCCCATCTAAAATGAGTTTAAAGTGTGTTTGGATGTTAAGATGAGTTTAATATTTTTTTTATGTGAAATTAAAAAAAGTTGTGGGTCTTACGTATAAGATGTTTTAAGTTGAAAAAGGTTGTGGGTTCCACATGTAAGAATGTTTTGAGTTGGGATGAGTTTAGTAATTTGAGAGTTGGGTGTTTAGATGTTAGACTCAACTTAAAGCTAGATTGAATTCAATTGAGTTCAGCTGAATTTAGGAACCAAACGCAGCCTTAATTGAATAGTAACTCAAATGTGAGCCTACCTTTTTTTGCCTATGAATTCATCTGTATTTATAGCCCCACTTTTTTATTTTCAATCGATTAAAATAATTTTACATATAATATAACAATAACTATATAAATCATTCACAATTACAATTAGATTCATGATAAACTATTTTATGATCAATATTTAAACCAATAATATATAAAAAAAAATTAATATCTCCAAAAAGAAAAATTGCACATTAAGAAAAATGTTAATAGTTTGATGTATTAAGTAGTATAGCAATATTAAATCTCAATACAATAAATGCATATAAAACTAAATATTACATAAATTAAAAATATGATTTATGCGAGTTATACGAGTTGGTTGCAAATTTCATAGATTGACCCGCAATTGATTTATTTATTAATTAATTATATCATATCAAGTCAACTCATACTCGTTTATATGAGTTAGATTAGCTTATTTTGTGTCGTATGCATATTGATTTCACAAGTTGTATTATATAGATTAGGCTAAGCACCAACTAAGTTAGAGTCAGTCTCCAGGAAATTTGACTCCAATTTTTTTAGAGTTTGTATCTGAACTCCGACTCCAACTTACATAGGCTCTGATCTGACTCCAACTCCGATTTATCGGATCAAAGTCGGAGTGCAGGGATTTGAATTTTTTTACTTCATATTTAGTCAATTTTTAAACAAGACTTTACATTTAATTATGGCTGTAAAAATAAACCAGAGAACTGGAAAACAGGCTCGGACCGATTGGTTCGGTCCGGTTTTAGACCAGTTCGGTCCGGGACCGGCTCCTCCATTTTAAAAACTGGTCATAATCGGTTCGGTCTCGATTGTATGTTTTCTCGGACTGGACCAGACCGATTCGCATATTTATATATTTTTAATTAATTTTTAATATTATATATAATTTTTTATAAATTATAATTATATGTAAAATAATGTTATATTATAATTTATAACATAAAATTTTAATATTAAACATAAACATTTATTTGATCATATGTTCTAAATATAAAATATATATTAATTACATTTTATGGCTTAATAAATTCTCAACATATTTCTTTTGATAAATATATTAGTAATACTAATATACATTAATATATTAATTATTATATCATCACTAACATATAGTAATAGTACTATACTAATAGTATTACTATATACTAATAGTATCAGTGTATTACTAATATTTATATATATTAATATATATATATATATAAGTATAAGATATTAGAGATTTAATATATATTAAAAACTGAAAAACAGGACCAAACTGGACTAGAACCGATAAAACCAGAAATGCTGGTTTAGGAGGGTAATTGGTGCGGTATTTGTTCTTGAAAATGCAAATCTGGTGTGTACCAGTTTGGTCCCAAAATTTATCTAAAACTGGACCCGTTACACCCCTACTTATAATGGATATTTGTTTTGGCTTTTCAAGTTTCAAGTTTACTAAAAAGATTTAAAAAACATATTTTAGATATGAAAAAACAAAAAATATAACTAAAAATATTTCATATGCTATAAAACTTGAAAAATAAAAATAAGAATTTAAAGAAATTTAAAAGATACAGTAAACTCTTAGGCTATTCTTGATATGCAATCATTCATAAATTTATATTATAGTCTAGACTCCCAAATCAACTAAAAACAATAACATGATTATTCAACCATCTAGCCAATGCCCAAGTTAATACCCAAGGCCCCAAATATCAACTAACAAGTAAGAGATGAGCCATCATGGTCCAATGACAATGTCTATCATCCAATCATTCACTGTTGAATAAATTACAAATAGGAAACATAACTAACCACTCAAATACAAGCCAAATATTGTATTCTAATCTAGTTACATACTACTATATTAGAATCTAGATAATAAATTAATAGTCTTACAATATATTCATTATACATGGTACATGACTCATTATTAACTAGTCAATGTGATCATTCTTGCTCATTCTTGAATTTAACTATAAAAGTTTTAAACTTTTTATGAGTACATATTATTAATATATAAATAACACATTTTTATTAAAGTTGGAATCGAAGGTCAAAATCGGATTTAGAGTCGAAAGTAATGTCAAAGTTGAAGCAGAAACAACAAATCTGACTCTGACTTTGAAATATGAAAAAAAAAATAGAATCGGAGTCAGATTTTTGCACCGCCAAGGGTTAGGAATGGTACACGGATTCGTGTACACTAACTCCTTATATACACACTAATTTACTGTTTAGTAATGCTCAGTCGGTCCACATGTGCCACTAGGGGTGTACAAATTTCAGTTCGGACCGGGGTGGGGTTTTTTCACAATGGTCGATTTCGGTCCTGGGGTTTAGGATATTTCGAGAATCGATCTAGTCTTGGGGTGGGGTTTTTTCACCCCAAACCGGACCGGTTGGACCCCAAACCCAACCGGACCGACCGAATTACAAATATATATTTTTAAATATTTTTTTATAAGTTATATATATTATTTTATATAGTAGTTATATAAGTGAATTATATAATTTTCATCTAACCTATGACCATTGAAAATATAAAATGTTAAGTATATAATTATTAAGTAACTAATAGTCTAATAGATTCATATGAATCATGCTATCAATTTGCATAATGCAAAGATACATCTAGTATCTACACCTAATTAAAGTAATTAAGAAAAGATTTTGTTCAATACATAAATTGCAAGTAAGTATGAAGTATCTATGGTCATTAACCATATATAAAAGATTAAAATTTTAATATAAGCCATTATGCATTAGATATCGTAGTACAATTTACATATTATTAAGTACTAAGTTAGTAACTATTAGTCTATTAACATCATAAATATAATTATAATTAATATTTTTTAATGAGTTAATTACTTGTTCAACATTAAGGCTATGTTTGAATGTTAAGCTGAGTTGAAATGATAAAATGATTTCTGTGGGGTCCACCTAAGATGAGTTTAGATGTGTTTTGATGTTAAGATGAATTTATATGTATTTATGGAAAGTTGAAAAAAGTTATGAATCCGACGTGTAAAGAGGTGTTGAGTTGAGATGAGTTTAGTGATTTGAGAGTTGGGTATTTAGATATTAGAAGAGATCTAAATCTGAACCGAACTCAACAAGGAACCAAACGCAACCTATGAACTCACTTAATTTTAATTTTAGTAATTTAAATATTTTTTTTTATTAATTTATGATATTTATCTATCAAAAAAAAAAAGAGATCTAAAGTTGGATGAAATTGGATCTAAAGAGCTAAACGGCGCAGACGTGAATCGTGATGGATTCACGATTTGGTTGTGTTGAAACGGCGATGTTTAGCTATGTTTTTAACCCAAACGACACCGTCTCGACATAGTCAAATGACTTTCGTGAAACGGCCTCCCACCCACTGTTTTAAATTTCGTACCGTACCGGCCTCAATTTCGGCTTGTACCGGCCTATATTTCGGCCGGTACCGGCCAATATTTCGGCCTTCCTTTCTTCTTCCTTTTTTTTATTTTTTTTTATTTTTTCAAATTACAAGCTTATTTTTTGACCCACAATTCAGACTAGACTATTTATAATTTTTATATGTATGTATTTATATATAATTTATTCATATATAGATTATTATTTTGGAATATAATTTATATATATAATTTATTCATATATCGACTATCCCGAAACGGTACACGAAACGGTACCGGTACTGAAATATTTCGTTCCAGTGCATTGACCTGTACGGCTTCCGGTACGGTATTCAAAACATTGCTCCCACCCCTTCAGTCTTCACGCAATCTCTCATTTGACTCTCTCTCTCCCACAACCCCTTCATTTCGTTCAAACCCTAGAGAAGTAGCCTCCAAATTCGTGGCCTCCAAAACCGCAGCCTCCAGAGTCTCAGCTCCCAGATCTTTCGTGAGTCCGTCGAAACCAACAGGTTGGGTTCTCAATCTTTTTGGTTAACAATTAGTGCTTATGTTGGTAGTATGCTTTGGAATTGAATATTTAGATTTGGGGACTGTGATAGGAGTTTTTTATGCTTATTTATTTGCATTTGATTGTTTTAAACTTATTACTGGGTTGGCTTCAATTGTTTACTGGTTAAGCATATTTCTCAATTTTCTTGGCATATTTGACTTTCACTGGTTGGCTTCAATCGTTCAGCCTATGAAGTATGAACATGTCTTTTTACTTATCTATTAGTATGGAATATAGAGTTCCTGGTTAAGCATACTTATCTATTGATGGTTGACATGGGTTGGCTTGTTTTGACACTGAGTTCTTTTAAGTAGAATTTGGCACGAATTTTTTTAAGTAGGTTTACTGATTATATGGGCTAGTTATGAGTTTTTTTAAGTATAATTTGGCACGAATTTTTTAAGTAGGTTACTGAATCACTAATTATATGGGCTTGCTTGTTTTGACACTAATGTTTTTAAAAAACTTGAATTAGTTTGCAGAGTCCTTACTTGAATCAGTAATTTAGTAACCTACTTAAAAAAATTCGTGTGTGGGTTCTTGGTTTCATTTTCAGTTTGATTATTTGCTAACATTCATTTGTGTTAATTATTTTTTGTTTGGTTCTATTCTAGATGGACAATTCAAAAGAAACACTTTCGGGAGATTCTTTTGTAGATAATGCTAATTCAACATGAGGGCAAGGCATTCCAGTTCCTCTACTCCCACTCAATATAAGTATTAAATCGAGTAGTAGTGGACCCAGTTGTGGGCGTAGAACTGGGTCAATGATTTGAGATCACTTTATAAGAATACCAAATTGTAATCCAAGTAAATCTAGGGCTGCATGTAATTATTGTGGGGCCGATTATGCATGTGATATGAAGATGAATGGTACAAAATCCAGGAAGTATCATATTGAATATCAATGTACGAAATGTTCATTTAATAAGGTAGATAAGTCTCAAACTACATTAGGTTGAACGACCAAGGATGAGGGAAGTAGTAGTGGGGGGCTTGTTTCTACAGCCTTTAGTAGTAGTGGGGGGCAATTGACATGGAGTGTGAAGAAGGAGGAAGTTGTGGTAAGACTAATGGTTTTAAATATGAGGAAAAAGTTTGACAAATATTGGGGAAAATTTGATAATATGAATATATTGTTGTATGTTAGGCTTATTCTTGATCTTCGGTACAAGATGCAATACCTTGAGTTTTCATTGGAAACAATATATGCTTATGATTCCTCAAAAGTTGTTGAGTTGAAGAAGAAGGTGAAAAGTGCTTTAAATCGTATTTATGTTGCATATGTTGAAATTGAAAAAGAAAATAATTCTACTCCACAACATGAGATGCAAGTTCCCTAATTAATGATGCAAGTGCAACCACTACTATAAGTAGTAGACTTGAGGATAGGAGGGCAATGAGGTTCACTCAATTTAAGCAATGGTTACAATCGAAGAACTCTTTGGAAAGCAAGTTTGCCAAAATTTGTGAGGAAGATGATGATAAGTTTGACATTCTATTGTGGTGGAAGGTTAATTTTGTTAGATATCGCGTACTTTCAAAAGTCGCACACGATGTTCTTGCAATACTAGTATCTACAATGGCCTTTGAATCCACATTTAGCACCCTAGGTCATGTACTTGATCCGTTTCAAAGTAGTTTGTCTCCAATTATGGTATAGGGCCTCATTTGTGCACAAAATTGACTTCATTCTTCTTCTACTCCAATTAGTATTAGGACTTTAATGGATGATGTGGAGGATTTTGAAAAACTGGATATGGGTATGTAACAAATTTATTTTCTTTTATATCTTTTTATGATTTATTTATGATGTAAATTTATATTATTTGTTTTATTTTTATGTATAGAACTTGTGGAGGAGGTTGAAAATTCTATGGAGGTGTCAAATACAATCTCTACACCTATTGAAGATGATTGAAATAATATGCTATTATAGTAGTCATTTTGAATGTTTGATTAGATCTTCAAATAATAGAAATTTGAAACTAAGATATTTTTCGTTTGATTGTTATGTTTTTGCAGTAAAATCGTTTGATTATGTATTGTAACTTGTGGAGAGTTGGAAACTTGGAGTTGTGACTTTTAGACTCGTAGAGAGTTGGAGTTGTGGACTTGTTGAGACTTGTGGAGAGTTGATGATTGTGATTATGTAACTTTGTGTTGATTTGTTTTTTCTTATTTAGGTGGTGATTAAATACACATCAAAATATCTTATAAAAGTAACATTATTTTACATAAATATCCTCAACTTAACACATGGTTGTATAAAAGTTGTAAAAAAAAGTTTTAATTGATAAGAAAAAGTGAGTAATGATAGGCTTACAACTTTTATACAACCATGTGTTAAATGAGGGATATTTTTATAAAATAACTTATAAAAGTAACATTACTTTACATAAATACCCTCAATTTAACACATGGTTGTATAAAAAGTTGAAAAAAAGAGTTGTAAGCATATCATTACTCAATACATTTTATCTTATTATAGTTGTGGAGTAATTTGTAATATTGTTTTATAAGTACTAAGAACATTGACATTGGTTTATCTATATGCATATACAAAATCATCTCTTTTGGAGATTGACTTTGCCTTTCAAGCAAAACTTTAACATTGCATTTTGCATTTTTTAGCCAAAATAATAATAAAATATTATATTAATTCCTAATATATATATTATAGATTTTGCACTTAGCACCCACTACAAATTTCATTATTTAACCTGTGCTAAAAAACACCTATTTCATGTATCCAACTTTACCAATTTCATATATCAAAACGACCAAATTTATAAATACACCAAAAATGAATCTCAAGTGCTCAAAAATAGTTTGTATTAACATGTGCTCAATATTACCAACAAATATTAACATGTGCTAAAAATAGTTTGTACCATAAACTTAATATAAATTCCATGTATCAAAATCAACTTAATACATGTTTTAAAAAGTTGATTTTGATACAAATTCATACATTTAATACAAATTCCTCAAAGTTGTCTAGAATACAAATTTTCAATACAAAAATCAATACCAAACAGTCAAAACAAGCAGTAGCTCCACCAAAATGGAATACAAGCAATCTAGAATACAAGAGGCAAATGACCCAAACCTTTTTTTTTTTTCCTGTTCCTAAAAGCAGTCATCCAATCAAATGTTGCATCCAATCAAACAACGACAACAAGCACTGCAACTTGTACTGTAGTGTATATAGACAAACAAAATGTTGCATTCACCAGCCTGTAACCTAAGACGTCACATGCGCACCTTGCCTCCCTCCACCAATTGCCAGAAAAACAAGATGTTGATTTCTTCTTGGTGGAGTTCCTTAAGGTTGTTGTGAATACTCAATACACCACAAATTTTACATTTACTAGCTTGTAATTTGAGTCATCACATGCTTGCCACCAACTGCAAGAAAATTAAGAGATTGCTTGCTTGAATTCCTAAAGGTGGTTATGACCACTTTTTTTTGTCTATATACACTGGTCATGCTGTTTAATTTACAGTGCCATCTTTTTATGGTAGTGCTCTTATCATTACAAGAGGCAAATGACCCAAACAATTTATTTATTTAATTTTTTTTTTCTGTTCCTAGAAACAGTCATCCAATCAAATGCTGCACCCAATCAAACAACGACAGCAACAAAAAAAATGACAGCAAGCATTGCAAATTGGTTTTGCTTGTTCATCAATATTTTGTTTGAACTGATTTTGCTTTATAAAACAAAACAGGACTAATCACCCACTAATCTGATCACAATGATAAAAAGGATAATAAAAATTCCTAGTGATAATAAAGAGGACTAATCACCCATTAAAGATTCCTCCTAGTGATGATAATAAAAAGGATCCAACGATACAAACATGCCCCACAAAAAATGTGATCACAACGATTGCTTTTAAATCTATTTCTACAATGATCACAATGATTGCTTTTAATTCTGCACTAAATCTGATCACAATGATTACAATAAAAAATTTGTACTAGATCTTTGAATCCCTAAACTTAATACAAAGAAATTTTCTAAAAAACCCTAAAATGAACCCATTTTAAAAATAGTAAAGAAAAACCCTAAAATCACCCATTAAAAACAACAACCAATCGAAAAATGTTGTTTACCCTAAAATCTCAAGATTGAAGAGATCGCATTTACCCTATATTCGAGATTGAAGAGACGCGACGGTGATGAAGTGCTATGCCGATGGAGGATGCTACTGTCATGGTGAGGATGGCGAAATTGGAGAGAGAGAGAGAGAGAAGTTTCGAGAGAGTTTTGTAGAAATAATTGAAGTGAATAGTTGGTAAAATAATTAGTAAAATAAGATTTGGGGGAGTGAATAGTGCATATCCAAATTTAGAAAATTATTGTTTATAGCTATGCAAATATTTTGAGATGCATAATCCAATCAATCCAATTTAGGGTCATATTATGCAAATATGTAAATGCATATGCAGATGTATAATCCAATGCTAGTGCTCTAAGTAGGTTTTTATGGCTAGATGGATTGTAATAATTTTTAAGTATATTTTGTCCTTTTATTTTTTATTTTTTTATTTTATTTGAAGTCTTGGTGTTTGAACATCATATTGCATTTTTTTTAAAAATTATTTTTTTTTTGTTTTTAATTTTATTATGATAATTGCTAACCTTCATGTATAGATATGGATAATTTTTGTGTATATTTTTCATTTTCTTTTCAATTTGATTTTCTTAATTTTTTTTTTAAGTTTTTAACTTTATTATGGAGAATGGATAGATATGGATATTTTTTTATCATTTGAAAAACCTTTTAAGGTTATTTTTAAGTAAAAAATATGCAAATAAAATTAAATAGTTATATTATTCAAAATTTAAACATTGTTGGCTTTTTATATACTAATGGCCCGAAAAATACACATTGTAAACTTTTTTGTATACTTTAGGAGAGATTGGCTTTTTGGTATGATTTGGCCCCCATTTGAAATTAGCCCGAACCGATATAGACCAATCGAATTAATAGCTAATGGTCCAGTCCAGTCCAACCGAATTAATAGCTAATGGTCCAGTCCGGTCCACTAGGAGTGATGGGTCAAATTCAATCTAGAAAAATAAATTACTGAAAATTTCAATCTATCATTTAGGACCGAACCGCTTACACCCCAGTGCCACTCATTTTCGATGAAAGAAAGCAGAAGACACTCCTAAAAAATATACTAATAAACTGTGCAAAACTATAAACAACAGTTAAAAGCTCCGCAAAGATTATCATAGAACGATGGAGAACTGAATTCAATTTTTAAACAGCATTCTCTCCAAAATGCCATTCCTTTCCTGTTCATTTTACCTTCCCTTTCCTTTTGAGATTGGACAGAAAAACAAATTACTGGGCATATTCACTCCGACAAAGAAAAGAAAAGATCCGCCAGTAGAGTAGAATACAAGGTGCTTTTCCTGTCGTGATTTGGTGCAAGCGGCCCCGCCCATTCATCCATCACACGCAAAGGACGAAGCTACTTTGTTCGCCACCATTATTTCACAAATTTCTAAAGACGCAAAAACCCACAGACATTTTTATTTATTTTGGACAGAAAGGCAAAGGATGTCATTCCATAATCTCTTTGATATTATAAACGTGACAATCCCTTCTAGAGCTGTCTCTCTCTCCCTCTATTATGTGGACAGGCCTCCACAAACTCGGTGGTTAGCCAATATCCATTGATATATCCCCACATCTCATGGGGAGATGCAAACGTATGTAATAATCAACAGTAGGCTCCAGCTCATTCATAATTCACATCCAAATTATTTTGCAAATATCAACCTAACTCTTATCAATGATTTATCAGCCCATCTATATAGCAAGCAGAGAAGACAACATAAACAAAAAACAAACGAGAGAGACAGAGAGAGAGAGTGAGAGGACAGAAATCTCCTTTGATTTCATCAGCATTACATTTAAAAAACAAAACAAAAACTAGCAAAATTGTATTGTATTGTATTGTAAATCGTACACGATTATTCTAACATTTGTGATCTATTCACCATCATGAATACACTCCTTGAATTATTACAATGGAGCCCAAAATTAAAAAAGAACAACAAAAAAGCAAGTAATTGGAAAGTGGGGGGAAGTTGGGGGGAGGAAGGGAAATAGCAAATGGGTCTAAAAACTGGCCAGGATTCCTCACGTTTTAAAATACTTTGTAGTCATAGTTTTTGTTCCCTGCCTAAACGTACATGTGGATTTAAGCCAATGTACCAGGCCACGTAACATATTTACAGAAGAACACGGCAAAAGGGACAAAAATCTACGATCTGCTTACTACAATAATAATAAAAGAAGAATCAGTAGTATTTATACAGCCCTCGGAAAATACACTTGGGAACAAAAAGTACCTTCTTTTTCTTTTCTTTTCTTTTCTTTTCCTTTTTCTTTTTTCAATCCCACAAGTTTCCCTTTCAGACCTTAATAGATCTGTCCAAGCCTTCGATTTCGAAGAAATTCTGGGTTGGGTTTGTTGTGGGCACTACACTTTCCGCCTCTTCAAAACTATATCCCCATCCCCACGAGTCGAAGTAAAAAAGGCTTCAATGCCCTTTTTCAACCTGTGAAAATCAATTCAAAGGAGTATGTAGAGTTAGCTCAATCACAAGACACAAACTTTAAGGGAAAAACCAAAACCACTAAGCCCTTTGAATGGTTCCTAAATATTCCACCTAATAATATAAGACGATGTCATCTGATAATGAAAATGATGACAATATGTACAAGTTGCAGTTGACATGTTCCTGCATAGAAAAGAGAGAGAAATCGGCCCAAAATTCATTACGAATCGGAAAAAAATACCGAGTTAAAAGTGCGGGTGGACAGGGACACGGACATGGTTTTGACGCGTAAAAAATCAGGGTGTAGAGGAAAGTGACTCGAACGATTTATGCATGTAATCTATCAGCCTCACTCACCCCTAACTCAACGCGTCGACCCGGAAGGAGTCCGAGTCAACTCCAAACTCACCACATTCCACCGAACCCTAACCGAAAACCGGAAAAGAGAAATTAGCTCACCAGATGCAAAATTCAGTCCCGGAAAATGACCTTCTCGGCGATGCCCATCAAGGGTTTCAAGCAATCGGGGGTGAATTTCCTTGCAAACAAGTAAGACTCCGAGAAATTCGATTGCCGAAGCTGATGGATCAGCTGGGGCGATACCTCGGCGGGCCGATACGTGTACGGGTGGCCATTGACCGTGCCGGTCCAATTGACCTTGGTCAGGGTGTAGTGGGTGCACCCGTTGGGGTCCGCCATTGATAACAAAGTCGGGAAATAGTGCTCCTCCGGATAGCACTCGTCGTCCCGATAACACGGAAGCTTGAATTTCCTCCAAAGCGTCCGATCCTTGATTACCACTAGCGCGTGCCGGCGCATGAGAACGAAGAACTGAGATCCAACCCTGAATTTATCAAAGGGGATTTCCGGCATCAACGCGAATCGGCCCCTGGCGGTGTATCGCTTCCAGAGTGTGTGTTCATTGGAGAGAATCTCGATGAAGCTCTTGTACCGGAACCGGACGCCAAACCGAGTCGACCTGGCATCGGACTCGGTCCGATCAAAGGATGTGGAGGTGACGACGGAGTGGTAGACGTAGCGGAAGGAGTGGAGGGGGATGCAGTACTGGGAGAGGACGGCGAAGAATCCGTTGGCGGGGTCATCGAGGAGGGCAGTGGCGAGGAGACGGCGGGTGGCGGAGATGAGGGTGGGGGAACCGCGGTAGGTACGCTTGGAGGAGATGAAGCGGTCGAGGAAGACACCGTCGGGGCGCGTGACGTTGACGGAGGGATCGGCGTGAACATAGATGTTGTAGAGGTGGGAATTGCCATGGAAGAAGCGCTGCCATAAGGGGGAGAAGTGGAGGTCGGAGTTGGTGAGGAAGAGGAAGGCGATTTTGAGCTTAGGATTGGTGGAGAGGTGGGAGAAGGAGGAGGAGGAGGGGCTGGAGAGGGAAGCGGCGCGGTTGAAGAGGGAGAGGTCGTCGCGCTCGTCGGTGAGAGGTATGGGGACGGAAGAGTGGCGAGGAGGGAGGAAGCGAGGGCCGATGAGGAAGAGGATAGGGAGGGAAAGGAGAAGGGAGAAAGAGAGCACAAATGGGGTTGTAGAGAACATCGAAATAGTTCTCAGAATGGCTGGGAGAGGGAATGGAGGATTTGGGTCTGGAATTTTGAAGGATTGGGTAGATGGGTTTCGGGAATTTGGATTCAGATTTAGATTGGGACTGAATTATTTGGAGGTCTGTGAGATAGGGTTTGATGGGAAGAGAAATGGGAGGGAAGAAGAGAGGGAAAAGGGAGGGGTTTTTGTCTTGTTCTGTTTCTCTGTTCCTTGTGCAGAACTAATCCGCAGTGGACTCTGTCTTTGAGGGCACGGAGAGAGAGTACCATTGGCATTGGATTTGGGTGTCACTGTGACGAAAGGTGGTATGGTTAGGTTACTCCGAGACTGATCCGTACCGAACCGAACCGCCTCAGTAGAAATCTATCTAGATTTTTTTCGGATTCAAATTGTAAACGGAGTGGTTTGAATTCGAGATGTTTTATAAATTGTAAAATAAAAATTAAATTATTTATTATATTTTGTGTGAAAATTTAGAAAAATTGTAATGATAAGATGAATTAAAGTGAATTTTAAATGGTAATATAGAATCACAATATATACTGAAAAGTATTAATTTTTTTTAATTATACAAATAATATTTTATAAATGAATAAACAAAATTAATGGTAACATATAAGGACAACTATTCTGCTTTGACTCTTCACATGTTCGTAACATTGCTTTACTACGGTACTACCCTCTTTTCATATTTTTCTAATCATCAACAATCATTTATTTTAAATAAATAATTCAAAAAATTGTAAAATAAGTTTATAAACTAGCGTAATTCGACGTGATACTTGAAATTATAAAGTTATTTTTATTATAAAATAGATTTAACGAATCATATTAAACTAAATTTATATTTTTAAAATATTTTTGTGATGTACTTCTCATTTTAAATATATTTAAACTAAAGAAAATATTATTCTCGCCAAAAAATCAGAGAGAAAAAAAATCTAAATTTGCAGAGTAGATCAATATCAAAAAGACATGTTGGATAGATAGGCTTGGAAGTAAAATATGATAAGATTTCAGTTTGCGTCTTATTAGTACGCGTGATTTCGCGTACTAATAGGGTTTTAATTTGAATAGCAATGACACTTTTTTAATTTTTGAGAAAAGATAATTACAACCGTGAATTGTATAACCGTCGCGTAATCGCTTTGAAAAAAATGATTAAAATATGGGACCCATATGAAAAAAAGTAATTTTTTAATAGTGGACTCCATTCTTTTTCAAAGCAATTATGCGGCGGTTACGTATTTCACGGTTGTATGTAGAATTACTCTTAATTTTTACGCTTTCAATTTTATGCACGTGGTTTAAATCTTAATAAGTTTTTAGATTTTGGACTTTCAATCTTATGCTAAGAGCCTCTTCTTGACCTATGACACTTTATTTAATAATGATAGATAATCATTTTTACAATTTTTTATATTATTTATTTTTAAAATGATAACATTTTTACAATTTATTTTATACAAATCTTTTTATTTAAAATATGATTATGTAAAGGGTTTTTTGTTTATGATTTTTGTTTAACAATTATATTTGACAGAATTTAATAAAATTTATGTCCTTTGATTTCTTCAAGATTTTGTATTTTCTTAAATAAAAATTTAAGGAATCGATGTGTGTTGAATTTTGTATTTTTGATTGAAGGTTAAGAGCTCAATGAGTTCAAAGGTTTATAAGAAATTATATTTTGTAATTATAGAGTGCGTAAGTATTGTGAATTTTTTTGAAAAAAAAAAGTAAATATGAGATTCACATAAAAAAAATTAATTTTTAATAGTAGACTCTACTCTTTTTTAAAAAGATTGTACGGCGCTTGTCCACAATTATATGTAATATTATTATTTTTATATTATTTTTAAATATGGCTAAGTTTTAGATAGATTGGATTTATTGGGACGAGATATAGATGTCTCTTTTTATGATTTATTCGATGAGATAAACCATATTTTGTTAGGTAAATTCTGATAAGGAAGCACGACTACTCGGTTTCTCTCCGAGAGTTATGGACTTCAGCTTTGGCGGGCAAGTCTCAATCTTCAAATGCATCCATAATAAAACTTGGGTAGTGATAGCCTAATAGCATATTCACAATTTATAGATAACTTAGATATAATAATATTTTTTATTATATTTAAATGCATCAAATCAAAAGTAAAAGTCAAAATCAAATTTAAAATAATATTATTTTATTATATAAAATTTTGAATGCGCACTTTTCATTCTTTTGGGAATTTTTTTTTTTTTAAATGAATATTGTTTTATTGATCGATTCCTTTAGAGTGAAGGAAAGAATACATGAAGAACAATCCTTCATATCAACAATAACATCATAAATAAGCAAGGCATTTTTTGCCAATACACTAGCAACTTCATTAGTTTTCCTTCTAACATGATGAACTACCACTTGGCATAACTCCTAACCTTCTCCTTAACTAATAAACATTCTAGCATTGGTCCAAGGCTCCTAAACTTTTATTATATCTTGAATAACATGTAGTGAGTCTCCCTCTAGGATGATGTTCCTCAAGTCCCAATTCGAGCCCAAATAAAGTAGTTTGAAGAGCCCCAAATGTTTCTGTTAGAAGAGGATCAGGAAAAAGAGTTTGGTTCATCCTCTTTGTGGCTATAACTCTGTCTTCCCAATCTCGAGCTATGATCCCTATACGAATCTTGCACTGAGTTCTTTCTACAGCAACATCTCAATTTATCTTAAAAGTTTCCTATGGAGAAGGGTCTCATTTTTGTGTCATGCTACTGGATAGGCCTGACTTGCTAGATCTTAGTGATTGTAGAGCCTTTAATTTCTTGCAGAGTGTATTTTGATTGCTTCACCACTGTGCTTGGATGAGTGAACTCGGCTTGGAAAACATATCCATTCCTTCTTTGCCAAATTCTTCTTGGAATAATTGTTATTTCCTCTAGTTCTTCCTTTCCAAAGACAGCACACATGGCTTCTATTATTTCCAAAAAAGTTTTATGGCAAAAGTTACTCTTTTGGATTCTCTCGTAACACTGGTCTTAAATATCTTGTGCTGCAATGCATTTCCATAAAATATGAACCACTAATTCCTCCTCCTCTAAGCCGATTGGACATTTTGGACTTCCACAACCTTCTTAAACATATTCAAGTTTGTATAAAGAGTTTCTAAACATGCTCTCCACAGGAAAACCTTATTTGCTCGGTGGATTTTCATTTTCCATATCTCAGACCAAACTTGCCTCTGATTGCTACTACAAGAGGCCTGCCCTTGGATTGTGTTTGCAGTTCTTTGTGCAACTGATAAGCACTCCTCACAATAAATTAACTTTGCATGACTTAGTGGGATCATTGTTATTACTACAACCTCATCAAATGAGAAAATCCCTTCAATCAAATCAGATCTCCAATGCTTAGTATCAAGATCAATAAGTTCTTGCACTTTTGTATTTCATTAAGAGTCTTAATAGCACTTTGGTTTCTGAAAGAAGTTGGTATGGGAATCTACTTGTCTTTGCAAATCTGAACTTGTTTTCCATTCCTATTCGCCAAATTGTTCATTCATCTAGTAAGGATCCTGTTGCAAGGATGCTTCTCCGTATAAAGGATGGTATGCTGCCAAGCTTTGCATGAAAAAATGACTCCTTAGAAAAGTATTTCACCTTTAAAACTTGAGAAGCTAAAGAATGAGGGTACTGAATTAATCTCCAACCTTGCTTTGCTAACATTCCAAAATTAAAACTTTCAAAATCTCTAAATCCCAATACCCTAGCTGATTTGGCCTTCCCTGTGCTCCAAGAAACCCAGTGTATCTTCCTCTCACTCCCTTGTCTCCCCCACCAATAGTTTTGCATAACTTTATTAATATCTTTGAGTAGACTAAATGAGAATTTGAAAACTCTCATATTGTAGGTGGAAAGGGCTTGCACTACTAATTTAAAAAGGATTTCCTTCATGCTTGAGAGAGGGTATTCACTTTGTGGTTGCTGACCCTTTACTTTACTCTATCCAGAATACTTTTAAAGGAACTAGATTGAGATGTTCCAACAAGAGCTAGAAATCCAGTGTATTTTTCATAATACATTGTGGATCTAACTCTAGCTATGCTTAGAATAATTCTTGTGTTACTCTTGCAGTATTTCTGCTGAACTGGATGAAGGTTTTCTCCTTGTTCAACCTCTGACCAGAAGCCTTCTCATAAGTGCTCAAAATGCTTATCAACTAGCTCCATTCTCGAGAATTGGCTTTACAAAAAAAAGTAAGTTATCATCTGTAAAAAAAAAAAAAAAGAGATGATTCATGTGAATCTTGTCTCTAGCAATAGGAACACCTATTATAGACCCTGACTGTTATGCACTACTGAGGAGAGAGCTCAATGCTTTATCACATAAAATATAATGGATCACCATACCTAATCCCTCTCGTTGGTTTGAAAGAACATTGATGATTACCATTAATAAGGATAGAATATGAAACATATTCAATGTATTTCATCACTAGATTAATCCGTCTATGATCAAAGCCCGACTTCCTCATTATTGCTCTTCGAGACTTCCATTCTATACATATGCCTTACTCATATTAAGTTTTAAGGCCATTTCATTCTTTTGGGAGTTGTATGTACATCCATTGCATTATTCACCCCACGCAACCATAGAGATTAAATGTTTTGTGCAAGTTGGTTGAGGAAAGGACCATGAAAAGAGGTTGAAATGGAGACATCCTCTTCCGATTTCATAAGGGTTTGAGCCACTCTAAAACATTAAGTATTCAAGAATATTTTACCTTATTTCCTTGGCTAGTTATAGTGGAGCCTTGATCACAAGTCATAAGGTGCTCTCGAGATGCATTTTATGCCTTTGTGTGCTACATTAAGTACTCCCTTAATGACTTTGTCTTTAGATTGGGATCTCTAGCTACGTGGAGCCACATTCAACTCATGTCTGAGTCTTCTTATTGAACGAGCATGTCATATGTCCCTTCAAATTAAATGCCTTTTATCTTTTTTTCTGGTTGCATTAAATGTGCCTCCCAACAATCTACATCGTTAGATTGAAGGAATGACGTCTCTTACCATAATACTTTTATTGTAATCGGGAGAGGCAGCGAGCTAACCCTCTTCTTGTCTGACCTTTTATGAGGCAAGATTGCCTTTCTGAACCTTTAGAAGATGGGCCATCGATTCTCATGGGTCTATGCCAGCCCATTTACCCAATTTTTAGGTTTGAAAGTCCCCCTCCAATGATCGCTTTGCTTCATCGATAAACATGCTTACTCTTCTATTTGATGGAATTCCACTTCTATGCTAATGTTCTCTGAAGCTAAAATTCAGTTTTTTTTTTTTGTTTTTTTTTAATTTTATCATTTCCGCATTTTCTTCACTAGTATTGTTATAAGAACAATGCAAATTGATTATTACAAGAATATTGCACACGAATCGCTTTCTAACATCATTTGGGTGGGAAGCACACTTTCTTAGTGTGTCTTTGAAAAGGTTGGTTTGACATTGCTTCAATAATTTCTCAATTATTCAAGATTGTTGGTGATATTAATGGTGGTAGACTATGTTGGGTTGTGAGCCTAGTTCGTGACTCAAGCGGAGGTGAATCAAGAGTTTGCTCGACATTCGCTCGAGCAAAACTTAGGCAGAGAGTTTGCTAGACACTCACTTGACAGTTGACTCAAGTGAAGCTCAGGCAGAGAGTTCGTTCAACACTCGCTTGATAGTTGGCTCGAGCGAAGCCTAGGCAGAAAGTTCGCTCGACAAGTTGCTCGAGCGAATATCAGACAGAAATTTCGCTCAAGGCTTGCTTAACACTTTACTTGAGCGAATAACCCGATAATTACCGCTTTAGGATTTTCACACACCGTACACACACACACACACACACATATATATATATATATGTTTTAAATCACAGAAATTTGTATGAGAGGCGGCTTTGTGAAAGACGGAGGATTTCTTCAAAAATAGAAAGGGAAAGGTGCTAGAGAGAGTGAGAAATTGTGAGGAGTGTGAAATTCTTATATTTCCACTGTGTATTTCAACTTCTCTTTGAATAAAATCTTTTGCAGCTCTGTGGATGTATGCACGTTGCCGAACCATGTATTGTGTCGTGTGTTATTTTTCTCTGTATCTTCGCGCTACTATTTCTCCTTACCAGTCCTAAACAACTATATTTTAAGTTTTAACATATATGGTTAAAAAGGAAGGCTTGGTAGAAAAATCGAGCAGTGTTTGGCCTCTTGCAATTTTCCAGGTTGTTTAAGTTTTATTTGGACACAAAAACTAAAAGCTTTGAAGGTGATTTAAGAGTAATAAGGCCTTGATATGGTTAAGGAAGATGAACCATTACAAGATGAAGAGAGGTTGAGGAAGACAATGCTTATTAGCATCTTGAAAGAAGAACCCTTATGGTGGAGATATGCTAGAGGTAAAAAAACAAGGATATTGTGGCTTTAAAGGATAGAGGCGGTAAGCTCATTCAAAGGG
>QEOU01000933.1:21265-35613 GCA_003122765.1 Juglans cathayensis | reverse complement strand
GAAGTGAGATAATAATGCATTATGTAATTTCTTTTTTTAATTTTCAATGATATCTTTAAAAATAATTCCAATTTTTTAACCATATGATACCACATATGTCTTTTTACTCTCTTTCTCCTCTCTGCTAGTACTGATATGGAGATTCCTTTCAAATTTAGGTATTTTGTAAGTTACTGTTTAGATTTAGAGATGAATTTAGATGAGTTGAGATGCTTTTAAATGAGTTGAATAAAATATTGTTTTAATATTATTTTTATTTTATGATTTGAAAAAATTGAATTGTTTATTATATTTTATGTGAGAATTTAGAAAAATTACAATTATAAGATGAGATGAATTGAGATAAGTTTCCAATCCAAAGTCTTCTCTCAATTGCCTTGCCTTATTTTTCAAGGATTTTGAAATTCATATCCACAAAATGCCATCCTCTGCTATGCATACATGCGTTCAGCTTCATCTTTTCGGCCGATGGCCTTCCACTTAGCTAGGCGTATTGTTGACCACATGTGTCGTTGCTAATGCCATGGGTGTCCACTTGTTGCAACACTCTCCTTCTTATACAATGACTTAATTTTTGCCAAGAACTTCCTTCACTCTCGAAGAAGTATATCATCTTCATTTAACTTATGGTTAGATTGTATTCGTTTCATTTAGATAAGCATCTAATATACTTCTAAAAATATTATTAAATTAACGAATGAAATTAGCAAAATACTTTATTTACTCTAAATGGATATTTGCAAAGAGGGATGAGAGCAAAACAGTCGTATCAGTCAAGATACTGGAACGAAATATTTCGATACCGGTACCGTTTCAGAATAGTCGATATATGAATAAAATATATACATAAATATATATAAAAATTATATTCCAAAATAATAGTCTATATATTAATAAATTATATAAAAATACATATTTATATATAAATTATAAATAGCCTAATCTGAATTGGTGGTCAAAAAATAAGCTTGTAGTTTGAAAAAATGAAAAAAAAAAAAAATTGAAGGCCGAAATTGAGGCCTGAAACGTATGGGATACCTGTATCGACCCAGCGATCGGTACGAAAAATTTCGGCCGTACCGGCCGGTACGGTACGAAATTGAAAACCATGGGTGAGAATTCAATTACCTCTCATGAATGAACTATGTTTAAAATTAGATTATTTCACAAAAGTAACTAAATCATTTAAAAATCAGCAGAATATGGTATATATTTTTTTATCAAACAACGGAATGTATGGAAGGAACTTACACATGGTGAATAACTTTCATTAAGGAAAATGATTTACACACAATATTTTTTACAACATTTTTTTATATATATAAAACAAATCATAACCATTTATTAAGAGAGGACTTATAAAGTTGACTTGAAAACAAGCCAATTACAATCGTTAATAGCTTCTTAGTACACTTCCATGACTGACATGGTCTAGTTCAGACGGTAAATCTCTAAAGACCTAAGTCTTAGAGAAATACCACCTCTGTCCATGACAGAGGTTACAAAGCCCCCTACCCCGCCGAAGCAGGATAGGGTTCACCAAACCCCACTAGACCCCGTCAACGCGGAGGGGGGACCACTACTCCATTCGGACTAAGGTCCGAAGGCACTACTTTTTTTGGATTTTTATTATCCTAAAAACATCATTACACAAAAGAAATTACGAGGGAAAACACTACACAAAAATGGAAAAGCAGTGCACGAAAGAGGCTGCTGTGGCGCGTGCAGTACACGTGCCACTCAGGAAAGAAACCGACGGTCGATCTTGGAAATTCCAGACTCATAGACTCCAGAAACGCCACATATGGTGTTGGCAGAGGGCTCCCCGATGGGAGGGAGGGGGAAAGGAGCGAGAGGTCCCACCCCCTCTAGCCGGATCTGTGGGGAGAGTTTAGAGAGAAGGTAGAGTTTGTTTTTAGAGAGAGAAGCGGGAGAGGACTTTTCATGTTCTTTTACAACATTTTATACAACTATGTTTTAAATGAGGGGTATTTTTGTAAAACATCTTATAAAAGTAACATAATTTTATAAAAATACCCTCATTTTATAATATTATTATGCAATTTATTGTACAATATGTTATGTATATATCATTACTCATTTGGTTAAATCACATTGCAAGCACAATTGCCTAGGCAGTGATATGACTACTCCAGGTCGCATAAACTTGGCCGGCTACCCATGAAAGATCTTCTCATGCATGATGTACAGTTTCCTTGATGTAAAAAATGATATCTTTTCTATAATGAACTCAAAAGAGGAAGCTATCTAATCAACTTTCATGGTCTGTGCAACTTCAGCACAGGGTTTTGAGCCAAAGTACAATATAATGGTTGAATAATTCTACTTATTATCTTCACATATCACACGCCACATCTATTTTAATTTTTTTTTTCATTTTTCCTATAACAAGTATGTGGTGTATGGATGATAACTAGAACATCTCATTTAGTTTAATAAGAATAAAAATAAAATAAAAAATAATTTTAAAATATGTAAAGTGTAGTGTGAGATAATGAGTAGCATCTCTCATAATGGTTTGCTTTGCTTTAATACAATTAATATTAAAAAATAATTTTTTATTTTAATTTAAGCATGTGAATCTAACATTAATTAACAATATAAAGATTTTGAAATTAAATTTGTAGGCCTCGTTTGGATACAGAATGTTAGAAACACTCTCAACACATCTTATCTCATCTCATCATTACAAATTTTTCAAATTCTCATACAAAATATAATAAACAATTCAACTTTTTCAAATCTCAAAATAATAATAATATTAAAAAATAATATTCTAACAATATTTTATTCAACTCATACAAAATTATCTCATTTCATTTCATTTCACTATCCAAATGAGCATTAATGTTAAATTGTGTTAAAGTTGTTCATTAAGTTATAACCCATTATTTTTGTTTATTTTATATGAGAAGTAATTCCATTACAACAATTTTACAATTTTATAATAAAATAATATATATATTTTTAATTTAACACAATGGGTAAAAAATTTCTTATAAAAAATAAAATTTACTATATAGTTGTGTAATAGTTGTATAATAATAAGAACTTGATTTTTTTTGCTATGTTCTCCATTATGAATTACTTTTTCCTTATCTCATTGAGATTGTGATTCCAAATCAAAGGATTATCACCATAGAATTATAATTGCACTCTAGGATTAGTTAATTGTAAATAGAATATCTCAATTCACCAAAGTTGTAAATGTCCCCCATGCACAAAGTATCCTAAGTGTCACCTTATTTTTTACATCTTTCCTTAAGTCCCAAGCTAATAATTTAATCATTGTTAATTTTCTTCTTAAAGAAATAAATTCAATATCACATGCTAAATACCAAACTCAAAATGACATAAATGATAATTCGGTCATTAATTTAATAAGATTAAGAGTTATTGCCATTAATGAATGTAAATAACAAGTTTAATTGAAGTAAAATTTTTTAGAATGTCTATTCATTGTGCTCCAGTGCAATACACCATGTGTATCAACATATTAAAAAAGAAGTCTATGGTTCCATGATTATATTAAATAGTTATTTTTAATATGTTGCAATGTTATAAGATAAAATCTCCAATTTTATTATTGGCTACTAAATATAACTGACAAGTCATTAGGACCAATAATTTAGATATTCTTCTATTAGTCTCACTAGATAAACCTAAATCATACTAGGACTAAATATAATTCTTCACATCAAATATATCCATAGCAATAAAAATATTTATTTATCAGTCTAAAAAAATAAATAAGTAAAATAAACAAATTCGAGTATAATTCTAATATGTTCATTGAAGGAGAATATGTGCAAGGCATGGATATGAGACGGCAATAGCAAATCTAAAAGACAGAAGTGTTTCATGAAGAATATGAGTCAAGGACAATTGCAAGAAGTCTAACAAATTTAGCTTTTTACAAAAGTTGAAAGCAATTTTAGTTCCATTTTAGTGACTTTTTTGGTTTAGACATAGGAATGGAATATTTCAGTTCCAGTACTATTAGTGTAAAAATAATATGTTGGAATGTTAAAAAAAAATCTAGTCCAATTGATTTGTAAATATGTTAGGTAGAGTCTATATTGCAATTGGAACAAAAAGTGCAAAGATTGCAAATTTGCAAGACCTGTTAAGATCGATCTAATCAGAGTAAATCCGTCGTAACTTTTGATTCCCATATTGAATTGAGATGATCTTGGTGGCATCGAAAAGTTAACTCAAATTCTACAAATTCATGTCTTACAATAATCTTTAAATTCTAAAGTTTATTGGGTCAAGTAGCTCATCAATATCACAATTGAAAAACTGGACATAAAATTCGCTCAACGGTTGGCTCGACCTTTGCTCGAGTGAAAATTTCGAGAATTGTTTTTTCATTAGCGCATGGATTCTCTAAGTGGTCTACACAAACCCTAACTATATATAGAATAATATGAACGACTTCTAGGGCGTGGAGAGAGACCAAAGTTGTCGTATTCATTATATTCGTGAGAGAGAATCCTAAGAAGATTCATTAGGTGATGGAGATCGATGTTGTTGAGTCCATTGGTGTAGATGTGTTTTTTAGCCAGAAAGATTTCAAAGCTGCGGAGTGCAGAGATCGAGTGGGATTCCTATGATATTGCAAGCTAGATTTAGTTATTTCAAGGGTCTTGTAAGCATCTCTAAATTGGTTGTAATAAAAAAATTTCTATACTCAGAGTAATTTAAGATTTTGAATATGCTCTTCAAATGAGTTTCTATTTCGTTATCAAAATTGATGTGTTGATTATTCCTTGTGATCTAATTCATTGATTGCTTTACCTAGTCCAGTAAATGTTAAAAACACATATTTACGCCTCCTCTAGGTGTATTTGGAATCTAAATCCATGATTTTACAGTTGGCATCAAAGTGGGGTTCACTCCACTAGGATTTAGTTCCTAAGTGTGATCTTGCATCATATGGTTGAAATGATCTCAATTCTCTAGGAGTGATGAGGACATTTGAAGATGATAATGCAATGAACGATGAGGACATAGCTTGATATGTTAGAAAATTAGTGAAAATCTTCACACCTAAGAAAAATGTAAGAATCAAGAAAAACATTAAAAAGTTTTTGATAATGTCATATAGTAGAGAGTAGACCTCTAGGAAAGACACTAGGATATCCAAGGATAAGGTACCCCAATATATACAATATCGTGAATCTCATGGCTTTAGACACATTCGTATTGAGTGCCCTAATTACAAGAGAACCAAATAAAAAATAATGAATGGTTCCTTTAGTTGGACATAGAATCTGAGTCAAGTGACTCTATTGAGTCTTTCTCATTTACATAGCTAATGTTAATTACATGGCTTTTGCTTCCGCTGCTAGAGATAAATGTGATTCTAGTTGTAAAGACGTATTTGAATAGGAATGTGTCTGAGATTTGCAAGTAACATACGAAAGTCTCTATGAAGAGTGTCTGAAAACAAAAGATGTCAATAATGCAAATCTTAAGAAGCTAAAGCTATGTGAGAATGAAAATGAATGCTTGCGTGTTAAATTGGATCACTTATTTACTTTTTGTAATAATTTGAAATCTGAAAATTCTATACTTAAATAAGTTGAACATGATAAAATTTACTTGGTTGAGTTGTCTAATCATCATGCTTTAATTGTTTCATTGAAATATTAGAATGACATGCTATTTGAAAAGAATAAATTAGTTGACAATGAATTGCATAATTAATCCTAAAAATCAGTTGAATAAATTTTCTAATGATGCATTGTTGGGAAATAAAAAACACAATCATGATAAATCCAATCATGATTTTGTGAATGATTGTTATTCTATGCCTTCTTTTTTCGATGTAAAGACGTGTTTTGAAAAAATGTAATGGTTTATAGAAGATATTGAGTTGTATGAGAACTCAGATGAAACCAAAACTCAAACACATAATGATTAAAATAAGAAGCTAAGATTGAGATAAGACTTTTGATGAGTATAGAGTTAGACAATTGTAATAGGATACTGATATGCAATTCTAATAGGATACTGATGCTATGTAAAATTGGTCTATAAATACAAATGAACTTCTTACCAATTGGCGTGTGGAGAATTTTTTAAAGTCAAAATCTTTCATGGTATCAAGAGCAGCATAAGAGATTTACATCTATGATCCTATGACCTCTCCAACGTTCAACCCCTCTACAACCATGTCTTCCATGCCATCCCCTCCTATTATCTTTGTTCATTCTTCATTTTCTCACTTTTTGTCCTTTAAAACTTACGAAAGATAATTATCTTATGTGGAAAGCATAGATTACCCCCTATTTACATGGTCAACATCTCTTTGATTACGTTGATGGTAGTATAACTATGCCTCCACCTTATATTTACTCTTCATCTCCTGGTGAGCTTGCCATTCAAGCGCAAAACCCCACCTATGCTAATTGGTTTCAGTAGGATCAAGTGATTCTCAGTATGCTTGTGTCCTTGTTTCAGAATGTGTGCTCACTCATATTATTGGCTTAGACACATCAAGAGATGTCTGGGTTGCTTTAGAGCGGATGTTTTCATCACATTTGCATGCTCATGTGACACGGATTCCTTTTCAACTCGCAACACTCAAAAATGGCGATCTCTCAATTTTTGACTATTTTCAAAATGTGAAGTCATTGGTTCTACATTAGCTGCCATCGGCAAGTCTCTGGAGGATTTTGAGGTGATATCTTTCCCCTTAGCTGGACTTGATTCTTCTTATGAATCATTAGTTACTTCCATTACTACTAGGATCGATCTTATCCATCTAGATGATATTTTTAGACATTTTCTCAACCATGAAGCACGTCTAGAACAAGTTAATATCGTAGTTGTTGTTGTTGCCTCTGCCAACGTCGCTACTTGCCAGGATTCCAGCCGTGGCCAGAACCAATACTCGTGGGGGCATTTTCCTAACAATAATTCATGTGGCCGAGGACGAGGAAAAGTTCGAGGTTCCTTCACTACTCTCTTCTCCTACAATCTGTCAAGTTTGCGGTAAAAGTGATCACTAAGCCCTTCAATGTTGGCATCGCTTTTATCATGCCTTCCAACAAGCATAACAACAGCTCACTGCCTTCATTGCGAAACCCACTCAGTAACAGAATATTAATTGGTATCCGAACACCAGAGCTACTCATCATTTGACTCATGATTTTTAGAACCTGAATATGCAAGCTTCCCCTTACTGTGACCAAGATCAAATTTGAATCAGAGATGGAGCATCTTTTCTCCTCGCCAATATTGTTACCTCTCACTTATCTCTCTCCCAAGCAAGCCTTCTCCTTAAATAGTTGCTTCATGTTCCCACTATTACAAAGAACGTTATTTCTGTTAGGATGATATTTTTGGATCAAAGACGAGAGCACAGGGAGGCTACTGCTGCACGACAGGACTAAGGAAGGCCTCTACCCTATCCCAACCAACTTCGGTCCTTCTTCTCGATCTCAAGTGTTTGTCTCCACTTGTGTTTCCCTCAGAACTTGGCATCCTCGTCTCGGTCATCCCACTAAGCCTACAGTCCAACAATTCCTCTCTAGTTTTAAGTTTTCAAAGTCTAGTTCTCAATTCGATGTAGTTGATATGCTTAATTTCTATATAAGTTTTGTCATACTTTTACTCTTAATTTTATACTAGTTTGTGTTTAATTTTCTTATTTATTAGAGTTTTATTTATTTTGTTTACTTTTGTTTAGAAATAAATAAATTGAAGAAGTCATAGAAATTGAATGAGTCATCAAGAGAATAGGAAACGTTCATTTCTTGAAATGCCTGAAGTATCCTTTGGTATTTGGAGGATAACTTTTTCTAGACAACTCCAATAAGGGTAATTTTGGTGTTTACAGAAATTCAAGATAAAAACCTAGACCTTTTTTGTTAAATCCTTGACCAAAAACGAATATCTAGAAGGTGTAAATGGCACATCAAGTCAAAAGTCATAAAACTGCCGAATTCTTAAAGTACCCTTCAGTATTTGGAGCATAACTTCTTTTAGAAAACTCCAATAAGGGAAATCTCGATATCTACGAAAACCTGAGAAAAATCTAATAAATTCCATAAACACCTATTCATCCCCTTCATGTATATTTGAGATCCTTTTTTTTTTATGAGAATAAAGATCACATTTCATTCATAATAGTGAACATACAAATATGATTTAAAAAAAGTCAGTTACAAACATTAATAACTCCCCAGCACACTTTCGTGGCTGATATGGTCTAGTTCAGACGACATATCTCTAAAGACCTAAGTCAAAGGGATCTGTCGTGCACAACTCTATCCCCGACAGAGTAATAGTAACCAGGTGACAAAACCCATACCCCGACTACGCAGAGTAGGGTGCACCAAACCCCCATACACAGCCTAAACGGAGAGTGGAGACCACATCGATCGGACCAAGGTTCGACGAGACAAATTTTTTTCAGATTTTTATTTTCAATAAAAGAAGAACAAGACACTAAAAAAATACAATGAAAGAACTACTGTAACAACGGATACAGAAACTACTCCAAGCTGCTGCGGAGGTGCGTGCAGAACACGCGCCACCCTGGGCGAAAACGTCGACCGATCTTCGAGGATCCGGACTCACAGAACCCAGTGGCGCCGCGCGTGACGACGGTAGAGGGCCTCCCGGCGGCGCGAGAGAGCCACTCGCCGAACATCTCCGATAACTTCTGGCCGCGCGTGCGAGCAACTCGCCGCTCCGTTTGGCGCCGCCTTCGGTAGTCTTGAAGATCGGTGGCTGGGCAACGCCATGGAGATGCACGTGCTGATCTATGTTTGCCGGATGATCTAGATCCGCGATTCTCCCTTATTTAGCCTGCAAAACACAACAAAATAAAATGGAGCACTACACAGAGGGTACAGAGGGTGGGGAGAAAGGGAGGGAGGGGGAGGAGCCGAAGCTCCCACCCCCTCGAGTCAGATCTGTAAACGAGAGTTTTGAGAGAGAGAGATCGGGAGAGAGAGATCAAGAGCCACCGATCTGTATATTTGAGATCTGAACCATATTAGTAATAAAAAAATAACCTAGCAATTTAAATTATCATCTAGTGAGTTGATGTTTTAACAGTTAGATTGGATTAAAAACATCATTTTTTAATTGAATAAATTTATAATTAAAGTAACTTTAGTTTAATAATTATTTGTATATTTTTTGCTTAAACAAATAATAATTTTGCAGGAGCTTGAAGTGATAGAGCGAAGCTTTAACGCTTAAGCACTCTGACCTGCAAAAGTCGATGCATAAAATCAGTATATATAAGGAATGAAATGACACACTGAAGTCTGGATCCCAGTTGAGAGAATCTGGCTCATCAAGAATTTGGCAAAAATGTGGAATTGCTAGAGGCCATCAACTCAAAAAGTTTCATTAGCTACTGAAATGAAGACACTTGAGAAAATAAAGTATCAAATACCACAAAGTTATCAGTAATATTTCAAGCAGATTTTTTTTTTTTTTAAATTTTTTTAAATTTTTAATTAAATAATTATTTATTTTTTTGTATCCCTTCTGTTCCTAGGAATTAAAGGTCATGGGTGCAAACAAAAGAAACATCCAGAGGGGCTATATCAGCAAATTGCAGCTTCATACTGATCCGATGCCCAGGCATGACTCAACAGCTTTTAAACAACAAAAGACTAATTCCCTGATTCTGGAAAGCTGTGACCCTCCATCAAAATAAAAATATTTAACAATAAATATTGAAATTTCCTGTGGAATAATTCAAGAGTATGTCACTACAAGAAAACTGCTTATTTGTGGCCAATTATTTCCTCTAAAAATGACTATTTCCTATTAAAATAAGTATGTTTTTATCATAAATAATCAATTCTCGTTGCAAATAATCTGTCACAAATACTCATTTTTCCTGTAATTTGTGCTAATACTACGCATGCGGAACATCCACCTTCTTCTGGAGATAATGAAGTACATGCAGAATAGAAAACATTGGCTTATCCCTAGATTTAATACACAATTTTGCAACAGCTAGAAGGTTTCTAAGCTCCCTGGAATCATAGTTATTTCCGAGATCTGGGTCTATCATCCTCTGCATGGAACTAGCAAAACAAGAACCTTGGATCCATTGGATAAGATCAGCACCTCCCTTTTCTGAAGATTGACCAGTAACAAGCTCCAGAATCAGCACGCCAAGCTGAAGTATAATGTTACCATGCTCCTGAGCCATACATTCTGCAATAATGGATAAAATAGACAACTACGGGTGAAAACTGAGAAATCAAGTGTCGTGAAGTTGTTGCATGGATAAAAACAGAAAAATACCTTCCGAACACGAGGCATGGGGCATTGTGAGGTAATCTTCACAAGAACAAAGAAGGCCGACTTCAGATAGCTGTGACAAGCATATTTTAGTAACAAAATTTGACAGAAAATTGTCTTCTACTCATCTTTTGACTTAAATGTTCCAAGGTAAATGTTCCAAGGTAAATTATTTATTAGAATCAAATACTTGAAGAAAATAGAATTACTATATCCATACTTTTGCTGTGAAGTTTTCGTCTAACATGATATTACTCGAGCTAATGGAGACATGATACATCGGCGGGTCACTGAAGAGAAGCAAATATTCCTGCAATGTAGATCATCATAATTACTGAGACCCTTGTAAAGCAATGCACATACAGTGACTTCCTATACATCAATGAAAAGAAAGAGATGGTTTCATATATCATGTAGGGAATCTCAGGTGATCAATGCATATAGACCTAATAATATAGAAATTTCAATCCCACGTTTCCACACGGATCGGAAAAGGCTAATAGAATTGTCTAACCAGAGGCAGGATTACCCTAAGAGGACCCAGAGTATTTATACAATGGAAAGTAATCGATTGCCACTTGAAGGATCAACATTGGGCACAACAGATGCTTGTCATTGACATTTTAAATAATTAATAAAAAAAACCTCTCCAGAAAGTATATAACTGCTTCTCACACAAAATTTGGAATTCCATATGAAGAGCACAGAAAAATGTTGAAAAAAATCTTCAAAGTAAAAGGCTTATATTGAACTCCAATTCCTGTTTTACCATCTGGAGATAGTGCCTTGACAGCTACAAATGGACAAATTCAACTGTCTTTGGTAAGAATATGAGCTTGTGTTGACAAGTATTGTTCTATACTACTACATCACTCCCTTCCGAAGCACTTAAGTGTAAAGCAGCATCACCGTACGAGGAGGATATATTAGCAGATTATAGATATGGGTACTAGTCCAAAGGAGGAAAGCTCCCTCATGTGCTTAGTTCTTTATAGATCTTACTACCTTCACCATTTCACACAACAGCAAAGAGGACTGGAAAGATGTAATGGAGTTTCTTTTTCATGTCAAAACTTATTTATTTATTGGTTAAAATGGGAAGAAGTCGAATTTCAGCCACAAATATGAATTTCATGTTAGGCAGATACAATTCCCAAATATGTACAGGATTGAAACCATCACCTTAACCTTCACCCCATGTTTATAGGGGAAGAAAATGTGCATGGTCCTTTCACAGGGAAAGGAGATGTTGGGTTCAAATACCATAAGCCAGAGAAGTATAGTAAGAGGTGCTCATTGCCGTGGTCTTTCAGAAATTATTTTTCAAGGGTTTGCTAATATTTTTCCTGGGTGGCTAAGTACACACACACAGTGGCGGACCCACGTTATACTTATGGGGGGCCATGGCCCCCCCCAAAACATTTTGAAAACATAAAATGCCCCCTATATTTTATACATAATTCTACAAATATATCAAATGGCCCTCCCTAAAAATTTATAATCTCCATATGCTCTCTAAAATCTTCTAAAATTTCAATATACCTAGAAATGTCTCTCTCCAATCTTTTTTTCTTATAGTTCCAAAATTTTGTTTAATTTCTATATATTATCTATTTTCAAGGATGTGGCCTCTCCAAAGTTAAAATTAAAACTAAGTTTAGGAGAAATAATAAACTTATTAATATGGATCCTAAAGTTTTTTGTTATACAATATTGGACTTCTTAATATGGAATCCAAAGTGAAAATACCAGAAAATTTATTTAAGATCGATGATCTATATGAAAAATAGTTTGCAGTTATGTTTTTATAATTTTTCAATCTCTTTTTAATTTAAGAGAAATGATGTTTGCAGTACTAGGATGTGTAAGTTCCGCCCACTCTCTTTGAAAAACGTAGGTAAATTTAGGACCCACATGAAAAAAAAAATTATTTTTTAATGGTGGACCCCACTTTTTTTTTTTTTCTTTTTCAAAAGGAATGCGTAGAGCTTGCACACCCTAAGACCAAAGCTCGTTTGGATAGCGAGATGAGATGAGATGGTTTTGGATGAGTTGAATAAAATATTGTTAGAATATTATTTTTTAATATTATTATTATTTTGGGATTTGAAAAAGTTGAATTATTTATTATATTTTGTGTGAGAATTTGGGAAAGTTGTAATGATGTGATGAGATAAGGTGAAATGATTTCTGTATCCAAACGAGCTCTGTATCTAGCATTACTTTTTAAATGTGTCACACAGTAAAAAAGTTGCCCTCTCCGACACAATTTCTGGTTCCGTCACTGCACACACACACTCATATTTGGATGAAAGAGTGTATAACTTGTATGGGATGGTGCTAATATGCCTTCCCATTGTCTCATTACTTGACTAATCTGCATATCCATGCAATCGAACTGAAAACTACTTTTTCTGATTCTGCCATCCAAATTCATGCCCATGAAAAATCTTTCTTCAATATGTAAAATTTGAGGCTTAGAAGTAGGTATGTAATAAGGATATTCTGGCCAGTTCCAACCACCACTTTGGAAGAGCTTCAATGATTAGTTTTGTGATACCTCATATGATATGGATAAGGGTAGGTGATATATGAGATCTCACATTGCTTGGGAAGGAGAAGTTCTTGCTCTTTATAAGGTTCCAATGAGGCTCTAGTTGTATCATTGACTAGTCCTTTTGGAGTATAGGCCATGTGGTTTGGGCCTTCCATTGGGACATTACAAATGATATTAGAGCCTATCCCAACCAGAAATGTGAGACTTGAGCCGTGCTACCTACAATGGACAAGCCCGACGAGGACGTCGGGAATTTAAGGGGGGTAGATTGTGATACCCCATATGATATGGATAAGGGTAGATGGTGTATGAGATCCCACATTGCTTGGGAAGGAGAAGTTCTTGCTCTTTATAAGGTTCCAATGGAGCTCTAACTGTATCATTGACTAGTCATTTTGAAGTATAGGTCATGTGGTTTCGGCTTTCCATTGGGGCGTTACAAGTTTTCTAGGGATTTAACTGCTTTCACCAATCCCTTTGTGCATTAACAACTAAAGGTCTATGAATGCAGCATCCTAGATAATGCTTCAACTAAACTCATTTAGGTTCCTAGACGAGGAATTTAGTAAAATCTCTTAGATTTCCAGAATACTCTCTGATATGGGATATTACCTCTCAAGTTCTTGCTTCTTGAGTGAACTTCTAGCGCTTTTGATTTACTTATTTTTTGTTTTCAGGGGGGAGGGAGAGAGTTTGTAGGAATAGGTTGTGTTTGGATGGTGAGGTGATTTCAGATATTCTGTGAATAGTAGTGAAAAAGTAATGATAAAATATTAAATAGTAGTGAAAAGTAGGTGAAAAGTAATGATAAAATAATGAACGGAGCCTTAGAGTGTCTTCTGACAAGATAATTTCATGGATGTACAACTTACCAATGCAGCTGCTACGCCAATGGCTATTTGTAGCCTTGTCCTCCAATTTAAGGGAGTTTTAAGAGGATCTGCAGAGAGCCAATTGTTAAAATCACATCATATTTTGCAAAATCTTACAAATATTGCTCTAACAGTTACCACTAAGATGCTCCTTCAAGCTTCCGTTTTCTACATTGTCAAAAACTAACAACCTGTAAAGAGTTAAAAAAGGTACAAGCCAAAGATCAAATCTGCAAACAGTAAAAGAAAATTAAAAATGCATATTAAACTCTCTATGCAAGATCTAGCTGATTCATAATTAAAAGAACATCCACAATCACACAGTCATACTATGTTCTACTATGTGTGCATGTGTACCATAAGTATTTGATTATGGGAGAGAATATGTAGTGTAACATCTTATCAGTAAACAAAGACGCTTTTTTTTTTCCTTAAATTAACCCATAGAGAAACCTTCATGATGTACTAGCATTTCATAGTCTGTGATGCAAGTCCTAAACTAAACCCCATTATGATGAAGACTCTACTATCTCTGGATCCAGTTAAACAGAAAATTAGGCACTATATGGTTAGGTATATTAGGGTTGCCCAAAATGTATTTTCACTAGTCTTAT
>QEOU01000931.1:161528-173224 GCA_003122765.1 Juglans cathayensis | reverse complement strand
ACACGGGGAAAGTTTGGTCTTGGTGCAAAGATGGTGATTTTTTACCATTTCTTGCAAACATGCATGGCTCTTCATCTATTGTACTATATGCATCTATTCTGCTTTACTCTCCAAATACAGATCTCAGCTTTATTTTCTGCATTTGCCAATAGCTTTAGGGTGGATTAAGCTGTCCCATGGGAATTTAACGACTGCACTGTATTTTACATAGAAATGGAGTTCCAAGGTATACTTTTGAAAAAAAAAACAGAGAATCCCAAGGTATGAATGAACCACCTTGAATTAGGGGTGTGCTATGGGTGAATGACTACATGGCTGCATGGACGGCAAATAAGGAAGTTAATTGTTTTTATTTTAATCATGGGGACAGCTGGATAAGAATCATCAATGAAGTATTTTCCTTTCAAACCTTGTGTTTGATAGAGGCTAGATTACCTCTAAATAACTTCTCATTTCATATTTTCAAGCCAAAATAGGTGATAGACGCATCAAGGATCTGTCATGTGTTTTTCGAACAGCGTCTATAAATTCGATCTATTATGCAGTGTCGTAACAGGGTGTATGTTATATGTTAAAATGCCATAAAATACAGTGCGAAGGAAACCTACTAGCTTAGATTCCCACACAAAGAGAAGCTTAATTGCATCTTCTAGTTGGTATGCTTGTCCCCCTGAAATTTAGAGCAGCGCACGATATAATTCTATTCATATTTGCTTATGCAGGCATTAATTTGGTCTAAGATGAGTACTGGACTTCCTATAGAGATCTCATCATCAATGAGGGGCCAAAATTATACTTCATTCTGCAGACTTGATATAGATATTCAACGGTATGACTTGACTTTTTAAAGATCACCAAGCTTTAACAAAGTTAATATCTATGTGACATCATGACGTTTTATCTGAAGTTCTATGTAAGTATGTTTGGTCATGGGACTTGTTTTAAGCTCCAAACATTACAAAAATGTTCTCAGTGGTTTAACTCATGTTCATAGTCATAAAGATGCCTCATGTAATTTTTCAGGAATATCCCTCACATTCATGTACATGAGAAACGGGACAACATGAATCGATGGCATGGAGCCGAAATTCAAGTAGTCATCGAGGGAAATTGGACAACGTACCGTGTATATTTCTTTCCCATTTCTAATATATCATCTTAGATTCAGAACTTCCGGAGTGCTCCAAACTTATGCAATATGATTTTATCATGTTTGACAATAATGATTGAGAAAGTTCATGGGTGCATTTTTATGTTAACTAAAAAGTTTTCTATGGGTGTGTGCAGTCCAAAATCTTGCATTACATGCGACAAATGGCTGTTATAACCCCTTATGCCCAATTCCTTTTTAAGTTTGTATCAGATACACCTGAGTAAGTCTCTCTCTCTCTCTCTCTCTCTCTCTCTCTCCCTCCTGAATCAGTACAGATGCACATAATTATCTTAATCTCTCTGTTGTACTTGCATGTTACGTTTTTCATGTAGAAAGAATGTTACCATAAGATTTGCTCGGAGAACAGATGTAATGCCTCCAGTTCCTCTTGAGACGAAGCACCATCCCTCGTCTGTTGATTTGCTACTAATCAAACGTCTGATTGCGGAAACTTCAAAACAGAACCTTTTGCAGTTTCTGCAGCATGAATTTGTGAATATACCTAAAACATACGCTGAACGATTGATTGGTGAGGATCAGCAACTAAGTTATTTTAGTCGATTGGTAAGAGCACATGCTGCTCTGGCTGTAATTTTATGCTACTATTTTACATTGATAATGAAGCAAGTTTTGGAGGTCTTTGGTTTACTCGTCTGCCAGTGGCAGATAAAGCAGCTATAAAAGCTATGCCTGTCAATTGAGTTGGTGATTTTGGATTAGCTGCTTGGATATTGGGTTGTTTTACTCTCTTTCAAACAGTAAACTTTTCAACCATCTTTGCTCATGCTAGTGCCCTCAGAATTTCAAATAGTAAACTTATTGGTGCTGTTGGTAAATCTCCTCAGAAAGAGATTCTCTTTTATTGCTATAAAGCAGTTAGAATAGAAGTTTATATTGTCCAAATTTTATGGTGAATGCAGAGATCTTTTGAACAGAGCAACTATGTTCAAGAGGCTAGCATATTCTGTACAATTGTATGTTAGTGAAACTGAGAGTTGGCACAATGGCAGAACTCAAACAATTATATCAATATTGGATTATAGGGGAGCAAGAACAATCGATTGAGCTATCTACGTATATGCTCTACTTATCCCCTGCCTTATGAGGTCATATTATAATGAACAGATACCCGTGATTGGCTGATACTGATTTATTGCCTTCACCTCAGGATTCAAGTCCATCTTTCTTAAGATTTTTTTCTTCAACATATACTGAGGAAGCTCTTGGAGTGTTCCTTATTTTGACTGGGAAAAAGAAAAGAAAAGAGATGATATTGTACTGTGGCTTAAAGATCAAACCCCTTCTGCCAACATGGTTGGTAGTAGACAGTGGGTCAATGTTAAAATTCTTTAGACATCCATTTGTGTCAGGTCTTATATAGACACTGGAATTGGATAAGAATCATTAAGCATCTAATCAGAAATATCATTCTATCAAATAAATGTTTTACTGGTTCTTAGGAGGAATCAAAGGTGTTGACCGACTTTTATCCATATTGGATAACAAGAATGTGTATATCTTTTCTTAATTTTTCATCCATGCCTTACTTTTTGATAGTTACTGACCTTTTGCTACCGATCAAAAAAGTTACCAAGCTTTTGAGGTTTTTGAATTCTGCTAAAAATGGAAAAAAAATAGAGGATAGCTAAAGTTCTTGTCCACCACAGCATGTTGTGGTGATGTGTGGCCAGGTCTGTATAAGAACCCTACGGCAAATACGTGCAGAATCTAATTGTCAATAAGTTTGAATTATTTGTGGCCTCTGTTATTGTTGCTTTCGTTGTTAGATGCCGAAGTTGATTTATTGTGTGGTGATCTTTCTCAGGTGAAATGGGCCCAGAGTTTAACCCCAAAATGCCTGTCAAGTCTCTAACATCTCAACAGATAGTTCGCATTCATCAGTTGTTTCGGCAAGCTAAGTTTGATGACCCTAGTGGTGATGTAAGCCTTTGAACAGTAGCGTTCGCTATTCTGTTAATTTGATTTTGGTCTCATTTTAGTTTCTGATATGTTATGTTGCTTTACATATCCTTCATATTCATAGCCTTTGCACATTATTTTTCTCATTTTTCGTGTTACTTAGAACCTGTTTTCAGTGTCTTAGTCCTGCAGGTGAATACAATCTTCGTCTTGGGATTATAAAGGAGTTGCATCCAGACATGGTAGCAACTTATTCAGGCAGGTTGTATTTATACCTGAGTTTTCTAGATCTGTTATTTTTTAAATTCTTCTATTTTTTTATGAGTAACCAAATACTTTATTGAAAATTAAAAGGTTCTAGTCCAGATACATAGGATATAGTAAATTCCTTGTATATAGTATAGTAATACATTTTATGTATTTGAAGGAGTGTATATTGGCAGTGATAGATTGTTATCCTGCTAGTTGATTTTGATTTCTTTACTTAATATACTGCTATTTAGTAAATGTGATTTTTCTCTTTTACCATAATATACAGTGCTCAAGTTTTTGAAGGCCACCCGTTTATTGTGGAAGCTGGTGTCAGTGTGGGAGGAAAAGATGTTAAGCAAGTATGTGAGATACACTGGGGACAAATAACTAATCAATCAAATCAGTTGTAGAAGCTTCAATGCTGTTAGATATGATATTGTTCTTCATTATGTTGGTTTGTTAAAGACATTCTATATGAAATATCTTAGTTAGTACAGAAATTAATTGATAAATAAAGTGGAAAAGGAGGCACTCTTCTCTTATTGTTTCTACCTTAAAACTTGTTTTCTTCACAATGAGGGATTGGTTGTTGTATATAGGTGGAAGTTTTGGCGCTCATTCACAAGAGGGTTCTATTGTTAGTGTTGCATGTATCTAGACTTAAAAACGTGACGGATTGCAGTTTTACTGTATTCATCTGTACTTTTAAGTCAAGTTTATATTGCAATAATTAGTAAGTAGAGAAGGTGCTTTCTTCACTTGGACAGCGGCTTTAGGGAAGATTCTTACCTTGGACAATGTGAGGAAGAAAAGGGTGTTGTATTGATCATTGGGTCTTGCATGCTTGATAAGAATGCGGAATCCATGGATCACCTTCTTTTCCACTATGAGGTTGCTAGTCTTCTAGGGAGCATTGTTTTTTAGAGTCTTTGGGATAGATTGCGTTATCCCTTCTGATCTGATAGATATCTTAACATGTTGGAAATGACAGTTTGGTAGCCATCAATGCGAACTTCTATGGAGGATGACCCTGTCATGCATATTTTGGTGTCTTTGGAGAGAAAAATGACTGTAATTCAAGAATTGCAAGAAATCAATTCTGGAGTTCAAGTCTTCCTTTCTTTACACCCTATTTCATCAGATTGTTGCCCAAATTAGTGCTGTTATATATATTCATACTTTTCAAGATTATTTAACACCTTTTCATTTTGCTATTTAGGTGGATCTCTAGTAATTTTCCTGTATACTGGATTAACACATGACTATTTCGTGTTCATAAAATCTACCTTGTTGAAAAATGAAATGAGAAATATATATGATGATCAAAGTAAGAATAGCCTATGGAACCCCCAGGGGGGTTGGTTTGAATCCTCTTGGGTGCGAAACATTTGTAGGGTCCATCGGACTGGGGGTGTTTCCCCATGAATTACCCGGGGGTGCACGGGTCCTTGGCAAGGAGTTTGAATAGCCTATGGAATACGGTTCTTCTGGCAAGTTTCTAATACTAGAATATGATGTTATGTCAACCTGCTTTTAGCAGCTGAACAATCTAAGTGGTAGGATCGGTAAAATATAGAAGAATTTATTCGCACAATTGCACATATTGACCGTAACTTTTGGATGTGACTAGCTGATTATAGGCATATGTATTCCAACTCTTGTTTTCTTGAGCATGCCATGTTGCTTAGCCGTTAATTGGACACAGTGGAAAGCTCGTTAGATGGCAATGTTCATATTTTTGCTCACTTTCTCATTGATTCAATGTTTATGAAGCATATTTTTCCTGTTTTAATGGCAGGGTTTGAACATATTCCGATTTGCAAATCGGATTCCGCTTCTTTTTGAGCAAGGTGCTGATGTTGTCACTAGGACTGCCCTTAAGAGAATCAAGTAAGATATGGTCCAGCAGTCGAATAGTTTCTCTGGTTATCTTGCTTTTCTCTTCTATATATATATAATTTGCTCTTTTGGGGGGGGGTCAATTATTGTTGTCATAATACCTCTGGCAATGGGAAAAGGAATGGGAGTTTTGAACAGAATCTCACTGAAATATCTTTTTCAGTTGGGGTAGCTACAAGATCAACCACATACAAGATAGAATCGGTGTTTTTGTGAGCATTGTGAGCACCAAAATCCCCTTTAAAGGCACTGGGAAAGAGTATATTGGAGATGATATAACTGAGATATCTACTGCTGTCAAGGTGGGGAGTTTTCAGTTTTCTTGTAACTCCATCACAAAAGGATTAAGTAAACTAACAAGCATCATGTCCTTCAGTCTGCTATTCAGCAATGTTGCATCCAGCTAAAATCCAAAATAGTGAAGAGGATGCAGGCACGTGAACAGCAGGAGAGAAAACGAAATTTAAGCAAGTAAATCCAATGCTCATCTGTCCTGTGTGAATGAGTCTACTAAATGATGTTATTGTCTCATTTGCATGAATTTAATCAAGTTTGTATCCATTGGCAGGTATATCCCAGATGCTACTGGTGCTGTGTATGATGTTTTGAGAGAAATGGCGCAGGCACATGTGTCCAAGAAGAAACGTTATGATGATGAGGATGCAGATGTATTAAGCAAAGTGTCTGCTCGGGTAATTACAAAAGAAACGCTGAGGGAAAAGCTTGCTCAACACGTTGAACAGGTGAGATCCCAACTTGGATGGTTCCTGAAATTGTAGGAACTTGTGATGAACCTCAATGTTCAACAATACAAATTGGCTTTTGGAGACCTATTAAATTATAGGCCCTCAAGTACTCCTCACGACATTTCAAGCGAAGTACAAAATTCAGCTTTTTCAGATAAGGGATCCCTCCAGTTGAGCACAGACATCCTTTACTTAAAATTGAAAATTAGATGGATTGCTTGCATCATTTTATTACGTCTTTCAGGGGAAACATAAATGCTTGTTTATGGATCAAACCTCGTGAAAGAGACATTCACAATGAAATGTTTGACCAATCTGAAATATATCTAGCACCTTATACCGAACCAATGTCGTGATTATGTATTAATATATGGGATATTTTGGTAGTTAAATTTGACCAAGTTATGACATCTTCAAAATTCTCACTTGGATTACTTTGGGTCTCATGACCATGGTGAATGAAATTTTTGGCTGAGACGTTTCTTGTACATGTGACAACTTTTGTTACTTGAGTACAAGCAAATACTTTTTAGTTCACATAGCTTCTACTCTTAAGTAAATTATTTCACATATAGGGAATTTTATATACACCGTGTAATGATATCTTAAAGAGTTGGCAAGCTTTTATTATGTGTGCATGCTTCTTTAGCAAAACCTTTTTCTGATATGTTACCAGATGTTTGTCTCTTCAAGGGACTGGCCGGCCTTGGTTCCTACAAATCCTGAATATCAAAATCCTTCTGACACAAACACAGGCCAACATTCTTGAACATGGCATACACACATGGCTACCTTTTTACAATATAGTTATTAGTACTATTTGGAAGATTTTTACTTTATACTTGCAAATTTACTCGTACATATCTTTCGGGGAAGAAAGATGGGAAAAATGTTCAAGTACATACGTGGTCTTTTCACTTGTATTTGCAGGTGGACTATGAAATGGCATTGGAGTATGCTACACAGAGTGGAGTGACTGAAGAACCCAGAGAAGCGATATATATAGACTCACTAGAGGCTGAAAAGAAGTTCATCGACTTGCATAGTCCCATCTTTGTTTTCAGGCTTTTCACCAAGTAACTTTTAAGATATTATTTAGCATTTGATTAGACAAAGATTTTCATTTCTAGTTTCTTCTGGATGTTTCTCCCATCAGCTAATTACCTTGTATTGAGTCATTGAAAAAATAAAGCTGAAGAAAAAATATTGAATATTCGAAGCGGAATGCAACTCTGTATGGCGTATTGTGATTTCAGTATCCTAAATGATAGAATGCTTTTATTCTTTGCATGTTTGAGAACGTTGCATCGATTCTTGGAACGCTACATCTATTCAGCTCTTCTGATTCTGTTGGTGATGAGAGCCGAGCTGGCCTGTGGTGAACAATGTTGCAGGTGCCGACAGAGTTGTTACTAATACACAGAATCAAGCATGGTTTTAATCGGTAAAATGCTATGGGGGCAAGGTCACTCACGTCATTATAGTTCTGAAGAATGCAAATACCTTTCTGCCATAGATAGCATCTTGACAAAGCTATGCGGCAATCTCAATATATATGTTTAAGAAACACTAGGTCGTCTTGCTTCAACCTAATTGGATCTAAATTGTTGTTCTTTCCTCGTTCATACAAGGCTAAAGCTGCATTTTAAAAATAGGAATTAAAGCTAAATGTCCCCCACATTGTGAGACTATGATTGTTTGGATACTAAGAATATATTAGAATATCTGTAAATAGTAATTAAATAGTTTGAGTTAGATTTTATATTTCCTGGCCGTCTCTTTCTTTATTTTCTCTCTCGCTGTCTTTCCTTTCTGGTTCTCTCGGTCTCTCTTCCTTCCCCCGTCATTAACTCTCTCTCTCTCTCTCTCTCTCTCTATATATATATATATATATATATATATAAATAGGGGAAAAAAAACAAAAGAATTAATAGATCTGGAAATTACCATTCTCAGTAATGCAAGTTGTGAATTATAATACTTCTCCTTTGTGTACTTCAAAAGATCACGAATTCCACTGGGAACAACATGAAGCCAACTTGAAGCAGCCTGTCAATATTGAAACCGAATGGAGTGATTAAATTTTTTACATGATTACAAGTAATTTGAAAGAGAGATCTTTGCTCAATGTTATATTTTCAATAATAAATTTTGCACTTTTTCATCTTAGATTATGTCATTTTCATTTTCAATCAGGCTTGAAATGTTTTGAGTCAATAAATGTGACTAGACGCAGTACTTTTAAGACAGAGTAACATGACTTGATTCAACTTCGTACTACCATAAAAATATAAAAGAAATTATAGTTGCAGTCGTGAGTATACAAGTGTCGTGCAGTCGTTTTAAAAAAAGTGAATAAATATGAGACCCACACGAAAAAAAATTAATTTTTTAATAGTAGACCCCACTCTTTTTCAAAACGATTGCACGATGTTTGCGTATTCTACAACTATATATATGTAGTATAAAGGCAGTCACCATTACCACACTTGTTTTGAGTTAATTCTATTTTCTCAAACTGGTGTATACATACGTAGAGCATATATGCCATCCACTGGCTTATAAAATGGTAATATGTGATTTGTAATGTTCAAAATTTAAAATTAATATTTTAAATCAGATTTTGTCACATAAATATTTTATTAAGTATGTTTTATATACAAACTTGAAAATAGAAATTTTTTGTAAGTAAAAAATAAAAATTGATTTACAGCTTAGAACACAGTACCTCTGGACCAATATGTATGGTACCATATTTAGCGACGACATTTTCGTCATTATAAAGATATCATATATACTTGATCTCAAAAAATTCCCATTAAACCAAAATCATCACAAAATCTAACGCAATTGTGACGAAAGATTTTGTCCTCACTAATATTAGACAATAAGTGTTGTCACGGATATGAACATTATAGGGACCAAAATAACTATCACTAATAGAAAACTATTTGTGAGATATGAACATTATGTATTTGGGATCAATATAAAATATGGTAACAATTTCGGCCGTAATAAAATTTCTTTCTTCAATTTTCACTCAACGATAAATGATAATTAAAGACGTACATGTTAGTAGAAAAGAAGTTCGTGAGACTTGCATATCTTAAAATTATATTTAACAATCAAGACTTCGATCATATCGATCGATCATGCTCAACAGAATCAATATATATTTCACTCGTTTTAGTGGCTTCAGCAAAGGTCTTGCATGAGTCTACTAATTTCTAATGATCAGGACCCAAACCGATCTGTAGAAAAGGAATTATGCATGGCGGTTACCATATCAAATTAAGAAAAATAAATTAAACGAGATCAACTGATAGCAACATTAACAATAAAAGGGCAAGTACAGTCGATCTTTAAACCTTGCATATATTACTAATTTGTATGAAACATAGATATTGATAATAGGCTGCCCGTGTGACATAGGATCACATCGGTGTAACAATGGAACTTTGGATTATAGACGTGCCTTAGCGTAGCATTTTTTGGATTACAGGAATAGAATTGTCTGCATGCAGCACCTGATCAGTATTAACACTTGGCCAAATTCCAGCAGTCCTACAACCTCAATATATCGATTGAAGAAAAACTCGCTTCCGGGCGGTTTTAGATCAATCTCGTATTCTTTGACCCAATGATCTTTCCTTCCATACTCTTTGATCAGTACCCAAATATCGATGTGCGGCCTGATCGTCGAGCGGTCAACAATAGCCAAGTTTCCATTTAGATCAAGCAAATGACACCCCCTAAATTTAGGTGGATAAATCAAGCCAAATTCTTCTTTGGAAATATCAAACGAAACAATGTTAGTGAATTCAAGATGACCCTCATCATGTGGATCTTCTTCAGGGTAAGACAGCCAGTAAAGATCGAACCTCCCGAGTCAGCTACAAATATATTAATAATTGGTTCTAATTCCTTTTACATTTAATATTTATGGTGTTAATTAATATTACATTACTTATTTTAGTGTCTTTTATATACACATATATAAGAAATACTTGTATGAAAAATTCTATTTGGAAGCCGGTATCCAAAGCACACTCTCCGTTTTATTGATATGACAAGACTTAATTTACTGGAAAAATTTATTGATATGACAAGATTTTTTTTTTTTTTTATATATGACAATACTTGATTTACTAGAAAAACTTAAAAAATTATACTATAACTAAAAAGCTTTGGACATTAATTTCTTAATTCACCCAAGAATTAATTAGTTGTTGAACTTATTAGGCTTTCATGTATCATATGGACACTTTAATTTGTTGGAGAACGACGATATTTAATATTTACGATTGATATTGCAGAATGTATAATACGATTGATATGTATATATGTATGTATGTATGCATCATGCATGCTTGTGAGCGATCAATTTGAACTTTAGGCGCAATATATATAAGTTATATATATATATATATAAAAATTAATTAGTCACGCTCAGTACTGCATGTGCATATAGTTTGTTGGAAAGATCGACTAGATTTAATCTTGATCATATATATCTTAATAAAATTCGAGAAAATATAAAATATGGGAAAAATGATAAAACCAAAATAAAAAGTTAGGACAACAGAATGATCATGAGTGCTTTATTATTGATAAATTATTCCTCAAGCTGAATCTTTCCCGTCTCATATTATTCAACAATCGTTCTAATCGTTACAGAAAGATAACGTACGACATTATTTAAAGAACACGCAGATGGAGAAGAAATGATCATGATCGATCTTTTGCTTATTCATTAATGGATAGAGACCGTACGTCAAAACGTTGAGACAGCTAGCTAGCGTTGATGAAACGATCGAACATCTTGGCCTGGCTGGATCGATCTAATATTTCTTGAGGAAATTCTTGAACCAATGAGCTGAAAGCTTTGGGTATCTTTTCAATTTATCATTATAATCTATGAAGTAGATGCCAAAACGAACAGTGTAACCTGAATTCCATTCGAAGTTGTCCAAGAAGGACCAAGCAAAGTATCCCTTCACTCTCACGCCCTCCCTATTATATATATTTGTGCATGGGCCACAAGGGAAGAAAAAAAGTTAAAGAAATGCAGCAGGTAGAATAATATTTGCATGGTGAATGTACGTGAGAGAGAGAGAGAGAGAGATCACAGGTATATATATATATATATATATATATGAATTAGCAGTAGTACTATATACTTACTTGATAGCCTCGTTAAGATAATAAAGATGGCGATAGTAATAATCAATTCTTTGAGTGTCCACAAGAGCTTCCTTTAGCGGCAAGGAGGCATTATTGAACTCATCAATTCCTGCAATTAATTAATTATATGCAGCAATATCTATCGGGATATATAAATGATAGTTGCAATCATGAGTGTATTCAAGCGCCGTGTAATCACTTTGAAAAAAGTGAATAAATATGTGACCCATATGAAAAAAAAAAAAAATTAATAGATATATATATATAAAACAATAGAATTAATAGATCTGGAAATTAATTACCATTCTCAGTTATGTAAATTTGTGGATTATAATACTTCTCCTTTGTGTACTTCAAAAGATCACGAATTCCACTGGGAACAACATGAAGCCAACTTGAAGCAGCCTGTTAATTAATATTCAAACCGAATGGATCAGTGATTAAAATTTTTACATGCATATATGATTAATTACCAGTAATTATTTGAAAGCTGAGAGATCTTTGCTCAATGCTATATATATATATATATATATATATATATA
>QEOU01000931.1:89525-148481 GCA_003122765.1 Juglans cathayensis | reverse complement strand
ACTGGAACTGACTTTGTTATCATAACTACTAGATTCTAGTAGTATCAATCTTCCGAACTTCTAACATGCCATCTATAACAATTTCTCGAAGAAAATGATAATGACGTCAATATGCTTTGTTCTCTGATGATACATTTGATTTTTTATAAAATGTATTGCACTATGGCTGTTACAAAACACTGAAATTGCATCTTGTTGTAGTCCCAAATCACTGATCAGATCTTTCAAGCAAATGGCTTCCTTAATAGCCTCGGCTGCTGCCATATATTCTGCTTCTGTAGTTAATAAAGTAACAATAGATTGTAGAGTTGTTTTTCAACTAATAGTAGAACCACACAACGTGAAAACATACCATGCCAATGATTTTATCTTATCTAAGTCCCCAGCATAATCAGAATCAACATAACCAACCATCCTCAAATTGTTGTCAATTTCTCTATCAAAAATTAAACTAAGGTTCGAAGTACCTCTCAAATACCTGAGTATCCATTTCACAACTTGCTAATGAGCTCTACCCGGATTAGCCATGTACCTTCTAACAACACTCACTGCCTATGAAATATCTAGACGAGTACAAACCATTGCATACATAATATTGCCAACTGCACTGTAATAAGGAACACTAGCCATGAACCATTCCTCCTAGTCTGTCTGAGGAGATATAGATGTTGAAAGTTTAAAATGTATAGCAAGTCATGTACTTACTGGTTTGGAATTAGACATTCCAAATCTCTGAAAAACTTCCTCAGTTACTTTCCAGCTTTCCTATCTCTATAGATCTCCACACCCAAAATCTTCTTTGCAGCACCTAAGTCTTTCATCTCAAACTCATTTATGAGTTGTATTTTCAACAAGCTAATGTCAGATATGCTTTTAGTAGCAATAATCATATCATCAACATACAGTAGAAAATAAATGAAAAACTCCTCAGATAACTGTCTGTGATAACACAACTATCATAACTACTCCTCGAATAACCATGATCTATCATAAAAAAAATCAAAACGTTTATACCATTGCCTTAGAGACTGTTTCAAACTATACAATGATTTCTTCGATCTGCACACATGATCTTCCTTTCCTTGAACAATGAACCCCTATAGCTAATGCATGTAAATGATCTCCTCAAGCTCACCATGCAGGAACGTTGTTTTAACATATAGTTGTTGAAGCTCTAGGTCATACGCTGCCACTATAGCAAGCAACACCCTGATTGAACTGTGTTTCACAACTAGAGAGAAAATTTCATTGAAGTCAATGCATTCTCTTTGACTGTAGTCTTTTGCAACTAAGGGTACCTTATACCTTGCATCTGCAATACCCTGGATTCCTTCTTTCCATTTGAAGACCCATTTGCAACCAACAGTCTTCATCTTCTTAGGCAATTTAACCAAATCTCAAGTTTGGTTCTTGTGAAGAGACTCAATTTCCCCAGTCATCGCTGCGCACCATTGTGCAGACTCCTTACTTTTGACAGCTTCTAAATAGTTGGAAGGCTCCTAACCATCAACGTTCTCTGCTATAGTAAGTGCATACATCACTATGTCTTCGTGAGTATATCTTCGAGGTAGCCTGATCTGCTTCCTTTGTCTACCAGTAACAATGTTGTAGTCTTGCTCACCCTGTGCGCCATCATCAAAGTCAAGATCATGCTCATCAGTAATAGCATGATCTTGGGTGCCACTTGGCACCTTTTGTGAAGCTTCAACCTGTAGCTCCACCTTCTTGTCATTACCCTGCTCTTCATTTGTAGACACAGTAAACTCATTTCTCGGATTAAGCGTGGATTGTTTCTCAAACACAACATCCCTGCTAATTACAAAGGTGGGTGATTTAGGATCAGTATACCATAACCTGAATCCTTTCACCTGACTAGCATATCTAATGAATATATCCTTCTTTATCCTTAGCTCAAGTTTTCCCTCATTAACATGGAATATGAAAGACAACAAAAAATTTTGAAATTTGAATAATCAGAGAAAGTACCAGACCATACCTCATTTAGAGTTTTTAAACCAATAGTTGTGGCTGGAGAGCGGTTAACCAAATAGTAAGATGTGTTGACTGCTTCAACCTAGAAATCTTTAGACAAGTCGGCATTTGAAAACATATTACAGGCTCTATCTACGAGAGTCCTATTCACTGTGAGATGCTTCACAATGCCTTCAGTTTTACAGAACTCATCTAAATCATCTTCGCAAAATTCCATACCATTGTTGGTTTGGAGTTGCTTAACCTTCTTGCTTGTCTGATTTTCAATCAAAACTTTCTACTGTTTAAATTTAGCAAATACATTGCTATTTTGTTTAAGAAAATAGACTCAAACCTTCCTTGAGTAGTCATCAATAAAAGTGAGCAAGTACTGAACTCCCTTTCGATGGAACGGAAGATGGACCCCTAAGATCAGAATGAATATAGTCCACAGTACTTTTAGTTCTGTGAGCCCTTATAATAAACTGAGCTCTACATTGTTTTCCAAACACACAATGTTCACAAAATTCAAATTTTCATATCTTCTAATTATACAATAAACCTCGCTTACTCAGAATAGATATTCCCTTTTCACTCATGTGACCCAAATGCATGTGTCATAAATGGGTAATTTCTGAATCTGGATCAACTGAAACAGACACTGCAACTGCACCTATCATTGTACTGTCTTATCTTCTCTCATTACAATCATAGAGCCCTTACTGACTCTAATAGCTTTACCTTCACTAGTGTACTAGAGACCCAAAGAATCAAGATTGCCAAATGAAATAAGATTTTTCTTTAAATCTGGGATATGTTGGACGTTGACAATATCCTAACAATTCCATAAACATCTTAATCCTAATTGAACCAACCCCATCAATTTTACATGCTATATCATTTCCCATCAAAATAGAACCACCGTTGACTATCTCATAGGTAGTGAACCAGTCCCCTCTTAGGACACATATGAAAGGTACAAGCTGAGTCCATGACCCACTTGTCACCATAGCGACTATTTGAGCTGCTAATTGTTAAAAAAATATCTACGTCGTTGGACTTTCATCAGGAACGCTAACAACATTAGAGGAACTACTGCCTTCTTCTTTGTTTTTCAGTTTAGGACACTCATTTTTGTAATGACCAAATTTATGACAGTAATGACATTTAACATTTTTTTTGTTAAATTTCAACTGTGAACTACCTCTGGATTTACCCTTGCTCTTCTCTGAACTTTTCTCTCTGGATCTGTCCTTGCTAAAGGAACCCTTAACAAACAAACCACTGGTTTGATTATCTGTCCCCTTCAAATTCAATTTAGTTCTCAATTCCTTAGAATTTAAAACAGATTTAATATATGCCAAGGAAATAGTATCTCTACCATACAACATTGAATTCACGAAATTATCAAATGACATAGGCGATAAACTTAAAACAATTAAGGCTTGATCCTCTTCTTCAAGCTTAATGTCAATATTCCCCAAGTCCATAATAATCTTATTAAATTCATCTAAGTGTTTAGAGATAGGAGTACCTTCATTTTGAGCATCTACAACCGTTGCTTCAGATACAAACGGTTGGTGAGAGATTTCTTCATATACAAACTCTCAAGTTTAGCCCAAAGACCACTAGTAGTCTCCTCATCAGCGACCTCCCTCAAAACTCAATCTGATAATGACAACAAAATGGATGTGTGTGCCTTCTCTTCATCTTCCCTTCCCGGTGCAAGAGAATCATCGGATACATTCCTATCCAATACCTTCGACAAACTTTGTTGTTGCAGCAAGACCTTCATCTTGATGCGTCATAAACTAAGGTTATTCTGACCGTTGAAATTATCCACTGCAAACTTTGCCATAGCCATCCTTCAAGATTTTGCATAGAGCCTGGCGCTATGATATTAGTTTGTTGGGATGAACAGGTTATCAAAGGCTGAGTTGAAGTAAATAATAGCGGAAGCAAACAAAAGAGAATAACGTCAATCATACACAATACACCAAAATTTAAGTGGTTTAGCTCAAGGTGAGCATACGTCCACTGATGGGATCGGTCTCAATGATTTCACTACCAACAAAGATAGGAGTACAGAGATTAATTACAAAATCATCTTTGCAAAGTTTCAAAACATTCTTGAGAATATCACAAAGAGGATCTTTCTCTTCAATACAAAATTCAGCAACCTCAAAAGGTAAAATGATAATAAATGAATGTTGAAACATCATATCTATACTGAAACGGCGCGGACCCTAATTTATGAACATTCGCTTGAGCAAAGTGTCGAGTGGAGTTCGAGCGAACGTTAGGGTTGCTATTCTGCTTGAGTTGAGTGTCGAGCGGGTGTCGAGCGAACTCTTGGGTTGTGTTCAACTCGAGCTCATTGTCGAGCTATTGATGAGCGAACCCGCGGGGTGAGTCTTTGCTCGAGCTGTGGAGACACTGCTAGAGCAAGCAATTTGTAGCGGTGCTTTTTCAACATAATTCAAGTCACCTCTCAAAAGGCTTTACAATATTTCTTATTATCCTTATAAGATTTACTAATATTTGTGAGTCTATATGAATGACGTTTAATGTTATATTTATTTCTATTCGATCAAATAACTTAATAGTATCTCAAATGAACAAGAAGTAGAAATCCCGAGGAATACGAGAGGACTCATTCCTCCAGCGCCATGTGCAATGATATGACATTAAATACAAACTTAAATATGTTTAGATTATTAAACTAATATACTGATTTAGCAGATCAAGAGTAATGAATAATGATAGGTGGATCGATTATGAATTTATCATCTTAGTGATCTTCTCTCTCTCTCTCTCTCTCTCTCTCTCTATATATATATATATATGCATGCGCGCATGATCAGGTTCCTCTAGGAAGATTTAATTTATTTGAGCCCTTGCTGACTCAAAGCTTGGATCCTCATGATCACACCAGCTAGCTAGCTAGCTTGAACCCCACGCCCATAATTTTGCTCATTCGGCCTCACATATTACATCTACCCCACTAGTTAACAAGGATCACCCTTTAGCCCTTATTGCTCTAATTCAATAAGTTACATACGAGTTTCAAAATTGAGACATCCTAGCTAGTGTTCATCAGATATTCACTAAAAGAAAAAAAGAGTATTTTTGACGATTTATTTGCAATAAAAATGAACTCAATGCGTAAAATATAATTATTTTCATAATAAATAACTGGTATTTTTTCTTATAGTGATTATTATATATTAATCAGTAGCCTTTCAATTAGATATTTCCAGCTCGACTACTGTTACATGACTAGTCTTCTGCTGTTTTTTTTTTTTCATCATTTTCAGTGGTATTTGTAATATATAGACTATTGAGTCAGTAGTGATGATCAGTGTTCAGGTGAACATTTTAAGTCTAAAAGGGCGTGTTTGGATATTGAGAATTCTCGATATAATTATCCAAAATTCTCAAAATTTTATTTTTAAACATTAAATAAAAATAAAATACTTTTTAATTTTTGAATTTTTTTATTTAATTATTATTCAAACACAAAAATTAATATAATTTTTATAAAATTTAAAACAAAACACAAAAATCAATACAACTTGTAAGGGGATTTTTTTTCAGGAAAGGCCCACTCGGCATCGACCCAAAGGCTTCCCTCTTCGTGCAGGGAACAGAATGTCTGCCAGGGAAGGGTGCTGAATAGTCGACAAAACAGATCAACCTGACGTTCTACAAAGCCATAAAAAATCAGGGATCTACACAAAACGCAAGGGAAACGCGGAAGAGCCTCGATTCATCTTTTTCAAGTCATCTAAGGCTCGTATAAACCGGATCGGTGGTCAAGGAACCATACTACATTAATGACGTTACTGTTAAGTCACAAGCCACATTTATGGAGCCGACGCAAAGCCACGTTACATTAAAGAAGGTCTGACAGCAGATACAAAAAAAGAAGGCATAGACTTTGTGGAGAAAAAATAACTATCTGCACCCTCCCAAACATGGTATAAATAGCAAGTTTCAGATACCAAAAAATCTCTATGATTCTTAGAATTATTTTACTTATTTACTATCCTCCAAGAATATTTACTAATTTTGACATCAGAGGTTACCCGGCTCCTAGGCCACCCTCTCATAATCGCAGTCTTTTCTATCTTGTGCAGATCTCATTTTCGAAGGTCTAAGTTGTCGAAATTTAGTTTAAAGGTGTGTGAAACATGACATTAAAACAACTATTACAAATTTTAAACAAATTTTTAATTTTATAATATTTTTATTTAATTTTTTTACTTAAATTATTTTATTAATATTCACAAAGTTATAAGATACTCCAAGTATGGAAACAAAATTATGAGATAGTACTTTGAGTACTCTGAGTCTAGGCCGTTTTACACCCACGTTTTGTTTTAGGGGTTAATTTTGTTGATGAATTAAAGAACGTCACGTGGGGAGAGACAAACATGATGTCTTTCGGTCGTATCAATTTTAATTAAGTGTGACAAATCAGGTTCTCCGCCTCGAGTAAAAAATACATGATTGTTTACTTACACATACATGACTTTCTACTCGATCATGAGGTTGCGGGACCCTATTTTTTAAAAAATAAAATAAAATAAAATAAAAATCAGTGCATGCAACTCATGCAAACATTTAATATATACCAATATGGTTCGACAGCTAATACTATATATATATATATATATATATATATATATATATATAATAAGAGTAATGCTAGATACAGTTATGTATTGTGTAAGCATCGTACACTCCTTTAAAAAAAAATAGAATCTATTATTAAAAAATTAATTTTTTCATATGAGCCTCATCTTTACTCACTTTTTTTAGAGGAGTGCACGGTACTTACACATTCCATGACTGCAAATATCATTTCTCATATAATAATACTGCAAATAATCACAATCTGCATTATTGGCCTCAACATGTGAATTGCAATGATCTGCAAGACATTGACAGACACAAACTTCATCGAATCTGTCCAAAATTTAAAACATTAAGATCTTGTGCATCATGTGATCGATCATCTATATATATATATATATATATATATATATATATATATATAATAATAATAATAATAATAATAATATTATTATTATTATTATGAGTAATGTTATCTATTATCTCAATTTTTATTATTTTTATATCATTTTTTGATGTGATATCAGATGATTAAAAATATAAAAAAAATTAGTATCATATTTAATATCATATTATAAAATATAATATCATCGAATATGATATTATATTTTATACCATTATCTTCTAATATTTAATATCATATTATAAAATATAAGAAGATGCATGAGAATTGAACTAAGGATTGATTTTTACTAATAATATATATGTACTATCTTTCGCATTCTGATCAGGTCATGTCGACTTTCGACATTGAATTGATATTGTCATCATGATTTTGATATCAGATAGAACCAAATTTGGTTCTAAATTCAAATTTCTCACAGGGACCTATTACTGCAGTACCTAATTATCATGATCAGTACTCACGATGCATCCAAATCTGTCTTGGAACTAGATCTACATTTCCACGTAATTAACGACAGAAAAAGATGCATTTTTTACAGCTGAGTGCTGCATAGAACCCCGGCAGGTAACGCTTTATTTATAAAAAAATATTTTATAAAAATGAATTTATAAAACAATGTAAATTAATGTGATACATTATATTATAAATTTATTTTTATTTTAAAATAAATATATCATATTAATTTATAAATTTATTTTTATAAGTTTTTTTTATAGTTATAGCACTTCTTGTTGTAATAAAATAAAATAAAATAAAATAAAATTCAACTAGTACATGATATAGATGCGGCCGGAGCCACCAATTGAAAACTGGTGATGATGAGTGGCTAGCGGGGTTCGTTTGTTTTCAGAGATGAGATGAGATGAGTTGAGATTAAAGTTAAAAAATTGAATAAAATATTGTTAGAATATATTTTTTAATATTATTGTTGTTTTGGGATTTGAAAAAATTGAATTGTTTATTTTATTTTGTGTGGAGATTTGAGAAATTTGTAATGATTACTGATCATGATCAGAGCGAGCCAATATGGAATCACTTGAAATTAATTTTTGCATAACCACCCCAGCAATTGTATATAAAATCATACAAGTTTATCATGATGATCTTATATACGAAAATGCTTAAAAATTAAACAAAAGGCATGCTTGACTTGATCATGATCTATTGCTCAAGCCCCAGCCTACGTACGTACCACACAGCAATGTGTCTCCTACTTTGAAAATTTACCATGCATGGCACAAGCTATAGCTAGCTCTCCAAATTTGACTGTTTTACATGCAGCTAGCCGGCCCCCAAGGTTGAAGTTTCGATCGGGTAATTTATTTCAATGCAAGATTTTCTACGTACGTAGGTGGCGATAAGATCTTTCTATGTACCGTGCTATAGCTAGCTAGTCTGATCGAATGGATCATCAATTAAAGCCTTAATCACGTACGGATCAATATAATACGAAGAAAATATGCCAAATATTATTAATATTGACCTTTCTTTCCACTAATTAACATCTTATCTTTTGGTAAGTGAGACAATCTGTTCAATTTCCATCACAATAAAACAATAAAGAGATCCAAAAAAGGCCAACTTCAAAGCCCAGCCAAACGGATTTGTGGCCCAGAGACATGAGAGATGCGAGGCCCACATTACTGGAGTTGTGTTGCATTGACCCCATACTAATTCGGCGCACAGGCTATAGCAATAATATCAGGAGGAAAGATCTTATCAAATAAAGAAGCGATGAAGCGAATCAATCAAAATAGATTAATGCTATATGTATTTATGATTTTATTTACACATTTATTTATAAGATACATTTTGTTAATTTTCATTTAAAATTTATATTTTAAATTTCAAATTTCATGATTCTCAACATATCAATTTTTTTTTTTAAGTACATTTAACATTTTCCATCAAGATATTACGTTCCCTAATTAAAAATTTAGTTTGATAGAAGTATAAGATATTTTACATAGGAAACAATTGGTATTTTTATATAGTGTTTTATTTAAGTTTTGGACATAACAAGCAATTTAAATTGTGTCATGTCAATGATTTTAAATGAACCAGTCTGTTCGATAGTCTTTTCGATATTTACTCGGTTAAATTCAAATTGAACTCGACTAGTGAAAAAAATAAAACTTGACCATGAAAGCAAATATCTGCTTGATTAGTAAATAACACATACCCGACTACATTCGACTCGACTAATACTCGTTAAAACCCGCTCATTTATACCCGAATCAACTCGTTAATTCAACTCGATTAAAATTAATTCATATATTGATAAGTATATACATACACCAATGCATATATATATATATATATATATATATATATTAACTAATAATATAAGCAAAGCACTTTTATAATTAAATATATAATATGTAACATATTTACTTATATATTGAATATGCTTTAGAACTATATTTTATAATTTATACAATAATTAGTCGATAAAATTTAATAATTTCATATACTAGTATGTGGGAATCATGTATAATATATATATATGATATCATATTATGTGCATGTATTAATAATTTATGTAGGCACTAGGCATATAATATATTATTATTATGGATAAATATCAATTAACTACATATTAATTATTTATAAATTTTTAAAACATTATAATTCAATAGAGTTTCTACTTGTTTGTTGTACAAATTCAATATTATATTTTTTTTATCTAATTTATTATTTATTAAAAATAAAATAAAATAAAACTCAAGTTGAGCTCGAGTTGAAAGTTTAGTTTATCGAGTCAAATTCGAACAAAGATTAAATAAAAATATCGAGCTCAGCAAGCCAAAGATTGACTTGGCTTAGCTCGATTAAAGCCTTAGTTGTGTACTAGTATTACTAGTACACAACAAAACAAGCAAAACAAGCAAAACAAAATATCAATAAAACTATTATCACTATTATTTAGAAGATTAAAATGTTATTGTATTTGAAGGTCATTAAATTTACTGGGGTTGGGTGGCACTAGCTACCTCGCCCCACCTCTCTCTCTCTCTCTCTGTGGCTGGCATGGTGTCACCCCTGTTCTCTCCTCTCATCTTTTTCTCCTCTTCTCCTCCATTTTTTCTTGAAGTGTAGCTGTGGAACCACGACTACGCATAGTTGTGGATTTGTGAAGTGACCCATGGTCATGATTCTTTTCTCATATTTGTTATTGTTTTAGATTTATTTATTTATTTATTTTTTTGTGAATAGATTTGTGATTCTACAAATTTCTTGTTGTTTTGGATTTTTTTGGCATTTTTCATTTTTTTTTTTTTGGAGGTGGGCAATGGGCTGGGTGGGGCAAACACCTGTGGGGACCAATCCGCTTCCTGGCATTCGGACTAGCGCACCCCTTAATGGGAGGCGGTGCCGGGTTTGAGGGCCCAAACTGTCCCCATACCCATTCTAAGGTGAGGGGCAAGACAAAGACCCAATTCGTGAGGTGCTGATAGCACTCTTAAAATTTACCATAGCGATTATTTTCTTTTCTATATCAAGATATGTAGTCAAGCAATCTTAGAAAATTTATTTATTTATTTTTTATGGGATTTCAACGATGACTAGGAGACTAAGTGTTAATTTGATTTCCATCCAATGAAAAAAAAAAAAAAATTGGAGGTTTAATTTCACTGGAACCAAAATTAGTGCAATCCAGTTGTTGACCCAATCTGTTCTTAAGGATATTTTCTTTTGGATTTGGTGCCTAATCAATCGGATTTGGTTGCCTGTTTGACTTCCAACTCCCAACAACTTATTAATTATTAATTTTATTCATGATATATACAAGATTAAATACAGAAAAAGAAAACGAATTGTAAAAAAGAATATGAATTACTTCACAAGGGCAACTTATACAGATACCTCGAACAAAAATAACGCCTTACATGGCAATCAGAAAATGTGATAGTAGTTCCCAAATATCTAAATCTGGTAATCAAACATAGTTATTTTTTTTTTTTTGTTGGCATCGAATGTCCGAGAACAAAATCCCGACTAATAATAGGGAGAAAATTTAGAAATTATTTACACCCAATGAGATTCGAACCTTAGACTTTGGACGGAGTATACTACCAAGACCAAGACCTTTATCACTTGAGTCAATCCCTGGAGTTGGTAATCAAACATAGTTAATGACATTTCATGTTGTTTGTCTTCTCTTCTTTTCCAAGCTTATCTACACCTACTAAGCAGAGCATTGAACTCTGAGTCCTTGGCATGGAGATTCTCCATAAGTTTCATTAAATATTCAGTTATTACTTCAGAACTCGGTCCCAACAACTCAAGAAGCATAAACCGACAATCGTTGCTAACATAGCATAGTCACTATCTGAAGCCAAGCATAATGCATTTGGTAAAGGATTTTATGAGGACAAACATCTACAAAAATTCTGCCAAGACTATACAAAAAATATATACACACAATATCGAGGTAACAAAGAAGGATCATGCGTGCAAGCCAGAATCAGATCATGGAGTAACAAGGCTAAATGAAGCTCAACAATTTTGTCTGCAGTTCGAGTTGTATTCAGTTATTGACATAAAAAGAAACTGCAAAAATGAAAACATTTCTAACCAAAGAAAATAAGGACCAGAAAGATACTGTTCTAAATTATTGTACAAGAAGGACCTTATAACTAGGGAAAACAGCGTTGGGAACTTCACAGAGATAAGTTGCAGATCAGAGAGTAGATATATTCATTTTATTTTACTAGATATAGGCAGCAGAAATCTCATTTTAGAAGAATGAAAAAAGAAAATATAAACAGCATAAGCATGTCAATCATATTAATGTAGTACAAAAACATATGAAATCATAAAATATAATAGCATTACGGAAAATTACAACCAGCAGAATCAAATTCTGAATCTCACAATCTAAATTTAGAAAGGAATGACAAAGAGAAGTAACAAAAATTCAAGGGAAAAAAAGGCATTATGAAATTTGTGGTCTTGCTAAGTCACACTTCCCATCCGCAATCCAATTGTGAAAAATGGGAGAACCCATTGTGATAACAAGCCACAATCTCACTTGCACTCAACACCTGCTTCGGCAGCTCGACGAGGCTTGCTTTTTCGCCTGCTTCCATTATGTCGAAATCCATTAGACTTAGTTGAATCATCAGTGCTTAGTCGATTGCCATTACCATTTTCCTCCTTTACAGAATCTGGCTTTTCTTTTACCTGTGGGTTTCGCTTCCTCTTCTTTCCATTTTCTGTTGCTGAAGGGCTCTTCATCTCTTTGCTCGGAGTACCAGATTTTGCATTCTCACTGTCTTCCTCTTCTATCTTTTCGACTTCTTCATCGATTTCATCCTTTAGTGGTTTCTGTGGTCTTCCCCTTCTCTTCTGTGCAGGAATTTTCTCCTCCTCACCACTTCCCGGATCGTCATGATTGGTAACAGTTAACCTCTTCCCCTTTCCTCTACCTCTACCCATAATCTCAAAGCACCACGACAGAATAACTCATACAAATAAAAAATATTTCTGCCAGACAGAAAACCAATATAAAGGAGTCAATATACCCAAGATATACAGTCTCGTTAAGTAAATACAAATTTCTGATAAATATGGATAAAACTATAATAATCTTTATAATTCCATCATGTTCTATTTGGAGGCCAACCAAATAGAAAGATACACGTTGGAGTGGGAAAAACAGTGAAACATAATAGCAGATCCCACTGAGCGATGCCATAACATACCAAATAGCAACTAGCATACATACACTCCTTACCAATAAACAAAGACAACTATTACATTCTGACACCACCTATCTAGCAAAATGTAAAATATTTGGACATCTGTCAAAATGAATCCATATTGTCTTTTATGGCAGTTGCAAACAAAGCAGTTCTCCCATGCATAAAGGAGTACTTTTAGCAATCTAAAGGATAATGCGTGGTACTTAATCTCCAACATACATAAATTATGTTGACGACTCTTTGAGCTAGACCACCTCCTCCCCCTCATAAGACTAGGGTAGAGGGTGAGGTTATGGATGCGTGTTTAAAGAGGCAGCTAGATACCATAAAGTAGCATGGCACAACTATAAAATGGCTAGATAACGTGGCCTTATTAGTGAAGGGGCAGTTAGTTGTAGCACACATCATGCTGGTTAAGCAGTTGAGATGACTATAAATGGATGGATGTAGAGCATAGAAAATGTTTGGTGCCTTGTCCTTGTCTACTTTGCCAGAGGCTGCAAATGATAGGAATCCTATAGACACAGAAGAGGCATAAGCATTCCCTCACAATTTAATCCAGATTTGTGCTGGGCTGCTTTGATTTTCACTGGAAACTGAAACAACTTATAAACTGCATATGAATAATCTAAAGATAAATATCTGACCAAAAAAACTCCTTTAATCTCCATTTGGTTTTAGGAGAAAAAACATTAACAATCAATTAGTAAATCATTGTTTGTCGTTGCTTTTGTGCTCGCCAAAGACATGAACTTGGCTAAGCTAAACAGCGTAGTACTTGCAAGAAGAGGATTTTTCTCTACGGTCCAAAAACTTGAAAATTCAATATACATACTTTTTTTATTCAAACATTAAAAGCCTTTCATATAACAGCCCTCTTGAAGGTGAAAGCAAACCTTAGGACAAAATTGAAAATTCAATATTTGACAATCAATTTTAACTTGTTTTTCATCTGTATTTTCAAACAAACCAACCACAGCTTACAGAAGATTTGCTTTACAAGAGTCAATTAGAAGATGAACAACTAACCAAACTTCTGCTTCAGCCACTTACTAAAAAATTTGTATCGGTTACTCTCAATACATCAAAGCGCAGAGACAGAGAAATTTTGAAACTAAAATCTTTAGAAAGTAACATCCACATAAACCTCAATCAACGTAAAGGGTAAAATGAACTCATGAGATTATCAAATCTTGAAGATCAAAGCACCAGAAAATAAGCTTTTATAAAAAGCACAATCTCCAAAAATAGAAAATTAAGATCTAAAACAAAGCATGAACTTGATAGAACTCAAACAATTCAAACATAATACAACGAGTTTAAACTTTCATAGCCCAGAAATACCAAGAACAAAAGCAATATATGGAACAATAAAAAAATCAATAGATAGAGAGAGAAAATGATACTAACCAGATATGAAAAACAGATTATTCGCATCTTCAACATTAAAGCAATTAGTTTGAATCTGTTAAAGCACCCATATAAGCTTAAAATAGAGCAAAACACAGATGGGTTTTCATCTTCCAATGGATTTCCACGGAGAACAGCTGAGAAAAATGAGGATTTTGAACTGCAAAAACTATGATCTGAGGTTGAAATATGGGATTCCCAGATCAAGAAACTGTGATTCGAATTAGATTAGGGATAAGCATATAAGGAACGGCACGTTGGCCCCCCTCTAAAAAAATTGGCCAAATGAGACGGAGGAAGGAAGAGAGACAGAGATGAAGAGATATTTGTTGATTGGCTCTGTAGTCTCTGTGTGACTCATAGTGTAATAAACTGAGATATGTTGCTAAGAAAATTGAAAACCCAAGGGCATTTTAGTAAAACCAAGATTGCTCTCCAAGACTTAATTGTTAATCTGTGTTCAAAGTAAAAAAAAAAAAAAAAAAAAACTAAAAAGTGGATGCCATTTGTCTCCGGAACTGAAACCTAAGGACAGGAATTTTGCAACTGCTTTAGGCAAGCAAACGACAGCAATAACTTGAATTATGAGAATTTTTGGTTGAAAGTTCAACATAAATGTTGCTTTTGAATTTATTGTAATTAGATAATTTTTTTAGAAGTGTCACAAAAAGATTTTTAAAAATAAATTTACACTTATACGTGATTTCATATGATAGGTTAGATCTATTTTACAGTAAAAATATTTATTTTTATAATATGATGTACAATATCAAGTCATGCCAGTTTGTAATTTTTTTTTTTTTTTTTTTATAACTTTCAAAGAGTATGCATTTAATTCATTGCTCGCAAAAATTAACATCATTTGGTAATAATATGGGGTTGAAAGGTTGATAGCATCCAAATGGAAAATAATTGTTTTTTTTTTTCATACTAACTAGATGGAATTCTTGTAAATGAACAAAAATTGTCAACAAGTTTCACTTAAGACAAAAAAAAAAAAAAAAAAAGAAGAGAGAATTAAAAGAGAATTTGAAAACTAAAATATAATTAGATTTAGGATAATGGTATGCTTACTACCCTCCTATCACCCTTTTACAGTTTTACTACTTTATAGTGTATTCTAAATTTTTATTTTTTTATTATTTTCTTTTAAGTATTTTTTTTAACATCCTTAGTCATTAAGAAAAAATTAAAAAATATATAACTTCACTAATAGTCAATTTTCTTAACCATTAAGTAAAAATAAAATTTAAAAAATAAATAAATAAAAGGAATAGTAAATGAATGGTAGGAAGTAGTAAACTTATCATTATCCAGATTTAAATTGCGATACCTTTAGGCAGGGGATGTGGGTTTTTTTTTTCCTTCTAATTTAACACTTTTTATGTTTTGGTCTTTTCAAGTCTTTTTATGTTTTTTATTATTTATTACTTAATAATTTCTTTTGTGTTGAACAAGTGACTTTTTTTTCAAAGAAGGAGATAAATATTGAAATAATTGACTAAGAATTTGATGAGTATATGGATCCTAACCGATTAGTTTATAAATTATATGCCTCTTTTGAAGTGTTTTAGGGTTTTAGCATATACCAAACTCCCTCTCTCTAGTCCTTTTGGGATGTAGGGTGTTACATTGGGGTGATTGTCTTGTTCTAGTATAAAATATGATACAAATTTAGAACTTGTGATCTATGTCTTCCATCATTCTTAACATAACCTATTCCTTACGATTTTTTATTGTGTAGCTATACATGATTAGTTTGAGATTGGTTGTGAGTGATACCGATTGAGATCTTGTTTTCCCGCGCCACCCATGCCACCACCAATGGCCGGTCCGGAAAAAACTCTCAGCTTGCCGAGGTACCGGAGACCCACCTCAGTTCCTCATATGTGTGCATGTACCATAGTTAATATTTGTTTGGTCAGAAGGCTCAAAACATCATGACTTTGAGATAGAGATACTTGTTGGGGGAAACCATCTTAACTAAATAATTAAGCTCCGGGATTTAGGGTTTTGTTTGGAAGAAGTCTAGCGAGTAATGTGTGAACATTAAATGTGCCGAAAAAAATAATAATTGGGTGTGTGGATATGAATGGTCCGGGTAGTTGCATTGACAATATACTTGCATTTAATTTTACATGTGCACTGTTTATCTACAAAGGGTTCGACATTTTATCTTAAAGAGTAATCTATATGTAGTCGTAAAGTATGCAAGTGTCGTGTAGTCGCTTTAAAAAAGAGTGAAATCTATTATTAAAAAATTATTATTTTTTCATGTAGATCTCATTTTTATTCACTTTTTTCAAAATAATTGTACGACACTTGAACAGTCACGACTGTAATTATAATTTCTCTATCCTAAAATAAAGAAAGACAGACAAAATGGGTGGACGAGACAATGTCATGTATATAGAGACAGACAACACAACACAAGAATCCAAGATGCCTGGACCGTTGGGCGCCCCATTTGATCATGTCTCCCCACAAGCTCTAGTGTTACTGTCTAGATGTGAAATGGTCTGAACAAAACACAATGCAGAAGAAGGAAGCAACTTCAAACCTACTGCTAGAAACTCTAGATCAGTTTAATGTCGGGTGAGCCTAAAACAATGGCCCAAAGAAGCAGAAAACATAAGATTCAATATTCCTTAAAAAAATGGACAAAAAGACAACAAAAGAAGAAGGCATCAATATATGCTAGAATTCAAAAAGATGGAGAATCTGCATCATTTGTGTTGAAATGTCACACAAATGAGCAACACAGGATGATCATGTCAATAGATAGTGAAATCATGTCAGATGTTCTACCAAGAAGAATTTGCATCACATGAGATACACTTTGAATGATTTATAAGATCAAGAACTCTGTGAAAAATCCCCTGGGTTTCAGAAATCTGTGTTGTATGATGAACATATTACTATGCTAATATTACTAACTGAGAAAATTTTTATATAGCACATCTTTTTTCCTATTGCATACAACTATTATTCAACTTGCCACACTGATAGTATTGACAACTAAATATCCATAGATAATTGAACAACTGGGAAAGTAATTTATGTTTGAATTAAATCTAGATTGAACTAATAAATGAGGATGGATCTGGAGGAACTGGCACTTCAACTGCTCCTTCCATCATCTGTATGACTTTCTTCATTGTTGGCCTTAGAGATGGATCCTCCTGAATGCACCATATTGCAATCATCACATATCTCTCCACTCTCTTCATGTCAGACATTGCTTCCTCATCATTCCCCAATGAGAGATACAGTTTCCTCTCTTTATAGCAGTCATACACCCAATCAGCAAGTATCATCTGATCCTCATTCTGTACATCTGCTTCAAAACTCTTCCGGCAGCAGATGATCTCTAGCAGCAATATCCCAAAGCTGTAAACATCCACCTTGACTGTAACGGGCATGTTTCTGAACCATTCAGGGGCTACATACCCTTTGGTTCCTCTGATTCCGGTCATAGTCCGAGTCTGGTCTGTCTTCAAAAGCTTGGCTAATCCAAAGTCAGAAATTCTTGCTGTCAAAGAGTCATCCAAAAGGATGTTCTGTGGCTTGATATCGCAATGTATGATCTGGGTGCTGCACTCTTCATGCAAGTACAAGAGCCCTCTTGCAGTTCCTAATGCAATTTGTATTCTTTGGTACCAGTTAGGCCGTGAACCTCCAAAGAGGAAGTTTGCTAGAGAACCACGGCTCATGAATTCATATACAATAAGCCTGTGCTGCCCTTCATTACTGAAACCAAGCAGTTGTACCAAATTTTTGTGATTTGTTCTGCCAATAGCACTCACTTCTGCTTTGAACTCTAGATCCCCTTGTGTCACGATATTGTTCAACTTTTTAACTGCAACAGGCTTACCACGATCAGATTCTAGGGCCCCTTTATAAACTGTTGCAAAAGCACCATGCCCTAGCTCTTCCTTGAATCCTTCTGTAGCTTTTGTTAGTTCCTCATAGGTGAAATTTCGCAAGTTCATGCCTGGCATCACTGGGTACATTTGAACGACCTTTGGCTTAAAATAATCGAAGCGAAAGACAGCCAGAAAGGCCGCCAACAGCAAGAGTAGGTTGAGAAACACCGAGCTGCTTAAGAGCACCGATCCAATAAGGATCAGAGTTGAACGATCTTTCTTCTTAGAATCTGCATCTGAAGGCTTGGAAATTGAATCATCTTTCCGTATTTTGATCAGGGCATTTCCTCCAACGCTGGAGTCCTTCCTTCCATTCGAGAGTGGAAATTTCTTCTTCCAACACTCTCCGTTTCTGAAAATGGCAACAGCGCAGAAACAATCACCCAAGCAAGCATTCCTGCACCAATCCTCAGTTCGGTCTTGAAAATGTTCATAATCAGATAGGGGCCAATCTGTATTTAGCATGGGCTGGAGGTAAAAAAGATCCGTTTCCGGCAATGATTCATTACAACTTTGTTGGATAAAGTTTGCTTTACATCCTTTCGTTACATCATCTGGATCAATGTAAGCGTATCCTTGTGGGCATGTGCAACGAGGTCTTTGATTATCTCCTAGTTGGCAGTAGCTGTTGAAACCACAAGCTCCACCGCCTGTCGCGTCCGTTATGTCTGTGCAGATATTAGAAGGTATGAAGTCCGACATAGGGGACCAAGCCAAAGGCCAACTCATGGAAATATTAGAGCGTTTTGGGTATACATAATGCCTAAAAACTCCATCATATTCAAGAATCGCTCTCTGATAAAAGTCTTGCGTAGATCCGGCATTCGATGATATATTATTAAGTATGCTTCCATTTTCTGCTTCAATGTATATAGAACCAGACTGGTCGAAGACAACCTGATAACCACTTCCCCCAGTTTTGCTTGACCAATAATCAGAATTAGCAGAGTCCAAGGGAAAAGCTCTAGTTTGAAGCACAAGATTTCCATCCGATTGCAGTGAGAACTGGAATCTTCCGTTTGAGTAATTATTTTCCGAGTAACGTGCAACAAGTTTTCCAAACCGAGCAATAGTGTTTGTGGGTAATATTGTATCAGTTGGATGATCAAAGCTCTCCCACAAAAGCACAGAATTCTGGGTTGCCAGCACTAAGTTTCCGCTGTCAAGCATGGCTGCATAGGCAACACCTGAACGCTCTAAATTAGCTCTCCATATCTCCTTACCTTCTGGGTCATTGAGCACAAATTGGCCGCCTGTAGTAAGCTCAACTTTGGATCCTCTTGGCACTAGATTATCTCGATTGGCTGCCCAGACAATGGTTTCTTCTTGTATGTTGCTGAACCAGATCGCTAGTAGATAACCCCCATTTTCAATCCGTTGGAAGCCAAAAGAAAAGTCACCAGAAGGCGATGCCCAGGAAGAACCATCGTCCTGCGCTGTCAAGGATGAGCCTAAGGATTGGTTTCTGTAAGTCTGAGCTGAGGTAGAACATGCCATCATCAATAGAAGAAGAAGCAACGAGCTGGGGAGAGGATTTGGCAACGCTAAAGCCATGGAATGATCGAGTGTGTACTTTTCAGGAGATGATTAGTGAGACGGAACAATAATTGAAAGATATACTGGACAATACATTAGTACTTCTCCTTCCAACCATAGAAAGAACTCATATGTAGGGAAATTTCATCGAATGCTTCAGTTTTTTTCAGAGTTTGTTCACAGATTTGACTAGCGACTTTTCTCTGTTCTTTTAATCATGGCAAGACAAAGGCAAGACGTTATAATATGTTCTGACTAGCGACTTTTCTCCGTTCTTTTGACAATTTGTTCTGTTTTTTAACAAAAATTTCGGAGAAATGTTCGATTCATGATAACACGAAAATAAATTCTCTTAAATTGAAGTAATTTGTTATAATATTATATTAAATTATAAAATAAATTTAATGTATCAGATATATTTATGTTAGTTTTTGAATTTTATTTTTATAAAATCTATTTATTTATTTATTCCAAAATTGTGGTGTGAGGAGATATCACATGTTTGTACAAGATTGGACTCCATGAATTATTAAAGAGTAATTTTACATACAACCGTGAAGTGTGCAACCGTCGCATAATCGTTTTGAAAAAGAGTAGAGTCCACTATTAAAAAAATAATTTTTTTCATGTTGGTCCCATAGTTTATTCACTTTTTTCAAAACGATTACGCGACGGTTGCACAATTCACGATTGTAGGTAGAATTACTCATTATTAAATTGCAATATTAATAAGAAGATAACCAAAAGAATTGGTCAAGAAAATCATTTCCTTAAAAGTAGTACCATTGATGCGATTATTAGAAATGTTGGAATAGACTTTATTTTTAATTTTGATTGTTTGTGGTTGTATTCATCCATATTAGCATGCATGCGTGCATTTTGGGGCAGTCAAGCATTTCGCTAGACCTGGATTACTACAGTCACTGCATCGTACTCCAAGGTCTATTAACTCATTAACATGCATTTTCAAAACAACTCAGTCGTAATATGTTATCGCTCACTCGTCTTTGACCTGGAAAAGTTGCAGAAACTTCTCTCCTTCGCTTTTTCAACTTGAAAACTCAAAGAATTGTATGAATTTATAAGTTCTTAGAGAAATAATTTTTGCAAATAAAACAGAATTTGAGGTACAACTTTCTATGCCAAAATTAAAAAGAGTAATCTTACTCATCATCCGCTCCTCTCCCCTCGTTGCTTCTCTCTTCTATTCTCTCTCTCATATTTCTAATCATTTACTATCACATCATGAAACGATGAGTAACATTTCTTTTGAAAGAAACAAAATTCATTCATAATGAAGATAATTACACAAATCCATAGCATAATATTTACAAGGCAGCATCTAGGAGAACTCTAGAATGAATAAAGTCCAGATAATAATGCCACCATTGTATATTATTTTCGACAAAATAAGCATGTCTTGCAAGTAAGTGAGCAACTTCGTTTCCTTGGTGACCAACATGGAGCACATTGTACATAACAAACTAAAGAAAAAGACATTGAATTTCTGCAATCACCGACCTTGGCCTCTAGATAAATTGGGTTCTTTAGAACGAATTGCTTCGATAATAATTAAAGAATCCAATTTTAGAATCAAATAAGTCATATCCAGATGCAAAATCAATTGTAGACCCCTTAGAGCATCCGATGCCTAAAGCCCCTAATTCCCTAAATTTTAGCAAAAAAAAAAAAAAAAACTTTTTGACAAAACCCCACTCCATCTGGTTCCTATTTTAGGAAAATGTTTTTGGAATTTGAAGAGTGACTTTCTAAATATGGGAAGCCACTATTCATCCCTAAATAATTTTTTATAAATATTTTATTCTAACAAATAAAATAAATTTTTCTTCCAATCATCTATACTTTCTCTCATGCTCATATTTGTTATATTTTTAAGTGATATTTTTAAAATAATTTAAATAATTACGAAAATATAAAAAAAAAAAATTTAAAAATATTATCGTACCAGCAAAAAAATAATTTAAATTTTTGTTTAAAATATTTGCTAGAGAGTAATTGTTCAAAACATAAGGAAAAAATATATAAAATGGTGAGTAGTTAAGTTTGTAAACGCACGTGAGAGAAAAAGTAATAAAGAAATAATAGAGTAATATTATTTTAATAGAATAGATAAATGATAGGGAATGAGATTTAAGAGGTTTTTGAAATATGAGTAAAAGTTTGGAAAAAATTTTAGGAAGTGTGTTTTTTAGCCAAATTTTAAGGAAATTTATAGGAACCCAATATGAATGCTCTTAGTGCCGCTAAAGCTTCAATATCATTAACTTTGAACACTCTATGTTCCTTTTGACTAGAGGCCATCAGAACGGTTCCTTGAGCATCTCTTAAAATAACTCCAAAACCAGTTGACTCAGAAAAACGAAAATAAGGTACCATCAAAATTAAGTTTCATTGTACCTTGACGAGGGGCCTTCCAAGAGAGCAGAAATTCTTTACACACCGCCACATGCTGACTCTTAACATAAATATAACTTTCAACTATATGAATAGACACACCACCACAATCTACTCCTCATATTTCTCTCCATGAAAAGCTGTTAAGATCTCTCTGTTATTTTTGGCAATGCTTGATTCTTGCACTGATGTAAATAGTGTGTTTATAGGCTCTATATATCCCCTGTTTTACAGTTGTATATATTTCCTTTTATTTTGCTTCTCTACAACTGTGACTTTACGTTATTCCCTGTAAATCATTATATAAGTAAAACATGAGCCATGCACAAACACAAGCTATTTTTTCCTTATATGGTATCAAGAGGATTTTTTTTCCAATGTCTTCCTCAACTTCTACATTTTCGATTCTGCCTATGGAAGAGCTTGCTTCTCTTGATCTATCTTCTTCCAAAACTCATCTTCCTGATATCTCCATCAAATTAGCTTCCAACAATTATCTTTTTTGAAAAGCCCAAGTTGTTCCTATTCTATGACGTCATGGGCTTCTAGATTATGTCACAAATAATTTTCCTTGCCCACCTACAGCCATACCTAGAACTGATGGTGTTTTCACTTATAATGCAGTTGCTATCAAATGGCTCCTTATTGATCAATTGATCCTTGGATGGATCAATAGCTCACTGTTCGATGCTCCCCTCTCTCAGGTGATCAACAATGAGACCTCCCATGAAGCTTGGGATGTGTTGGAAACGTTGAATGGTCGACATACTCAGGATCGTGTCCAACAAATGAAAAGTGAGTTGCAATCACTCACCAAAGGTACTGCTTCAATGGAAGAATACATTCACAAAGCCAAGTCTTTGGCTCTTGCTCTCCACGATGCTGGAAAACCTATCAAAGATGATGATTGTAGGGCTGGGCTCCAACTCCGACGGAGTCGGAGTGCTCGTTTCCGACCTCCGACTCTGAGCCAAATTGGAGCTCCGACTCCGACTCCGAACTGGAGTCGGAGTCCGACTCCGATCGGAGGTCGGAGCTCCGACCTCCTATAGGAGCTCCGACATAAGATCGGAGCTCGACGTGCGCTCGACGTGGCGCTCGAGCGGAACTCTTCCAGAGAGGTTCGCTCGACTTCTGCTCGACATGTCGCTCGAGCGAACCTCTCTAGAAGAGGTTCGCTCGAATTCCGCTTGGCATGTCGCTTGAGCCAATGTTCAATACAACATGTGCTCGACTTGCACTCGACACCTCGCTCGAGCGCAAGTGTTCAGTAAAAAAAAAGAGCTCCGACTCCGACTGCGAATAGATATTCGGAGCTACTCCGAATTCTGACTCCGAATTCCGATGACTCCGATGAAGTCGGAGTCGGAGTCGGAGTCGGAGCGGAAATCGGACGGAGTCGGAATTTTCAAAATTTTGCACTCCCCTAGATGATTGTATCATCTGTATACTCAGAGGGTTGGGCTCTGAGTTTGATCCTATAGTTGCTGATGTCAATGCAAGAGATAAGTTCCCTTCTCTTGAGGCTGTCATCAGCAAGTTACGTGATCTTGAACTCCGAATTTCTACTGATCGAGACACTGCTTCAATCGTTGCTTTTTACACAAATCGTGTTGCTGGAAATTCTTCTTCTAGTGGGCGTCAAAATCAGCCAAAGTTCAAAACAAATCATGGTGGTGGATGTTCTCATGGTCGCACAAACACTAATTGTTCTCAGCAAATCTCCTTCCATGGTGGTGGTAAAGCTCCTGTATGTACTAGTCGTATCACCTACTTTCGGTATGGAGGTCCTAATCACAAAATCGATAGCTGTTGTGCCACCGATGAAGACGCCGAGGGGGTACCAAGCATTCATTGCTATCCAAACTGGTGATACCACTGATGATACCTGGTATCCCGACACTGGCGCAAACCAACATATGGCTCCTACAACACTGATGCTAAAGGTATTCTACCATATACTAGTAAGAATACTGTAATGGTTGGAAATGGTTGTGGTCTTCCTATATCTGTTGTTGGTCATTTTGATGTTCCACATACGTCTCTCACCATCACTAATGCTCTTATTGTGCTTGATATTAAAAAGAAGCTTCTCTAGGTTTCTCAATTTACATCTGATCATAATTGCTACTTTGTGTTCTATCCATGGGGTTTTTTGATTAAGGATCTGAAGACGAGTTGAGTGTTGTTTAAGGGCTTGGATGAAGATGGTCTCTACCCTTTATGTGCAAACTCCACTTCCTTTTCCCCTGTTGCATTTCTACCTACCAAAGTTTCCAGCAATCTTTAGCACGCACAATTGGGCCATCCAAATCCCAGAACTCTTAAGTCTATGCTTCCTTGTTTATCTACTTTAAATTAAAGTATTGGTTTTTGTGAAAGTTGCACTCTTGGAAAATCAAAGAAATTATCTATTTCCTCTCATACTATCCATGCTAAATCTTTTCTTCACACTCTTCACATGGATGTGTGGGGTCCAGCTCCCATCCCCTCTTATGATGACTTTAAATTTTATTTAGTTGTTATTGATGAGTATTCACGATACATATGGCAACTTCCCATGGCTTGTAAATATGATGTACTTCCTTTATTTTTTCAAATGTTGGAAAATTAATTTAAAACTCGCGTGAAAATTGTTCAAAGGTTTTGTTCTCTACTAATACCTCAACAACCACTACACCATCCTCTCATCAAGTCCTTCGACATCATGGTTCTACTCTCACTCACCAATGGTTACTAGGAACTAGGATGGTACACGAAGGCCTAAGGTTTTGTTCTCTACTCGCCATCCCATTCCCACTTGTTTTGTGGCTAAATTGACAGCTCAACCCACAGAGCCTTGCACTTATAAACAGGCCCTCAAAGACCCTCTTTGGCAGTAGGCCATGCAATCAGACTTTGAGGCTCTCCAAGCCAATAAGACGTGGACCTTAGTTCCCAAAACTGTCAATATGAATTTGGTGAGTAGCAAATGGGTTTTTAAAATCAAGACACGAGCCGATGGATCTATTGAATGATATAAGCCCGTCTTGTGGCAAGGGACTGTACTCAACTTTAGGGTCTTGATTATGATGAGACTTTTAGACCTGTTGTGAAACCTGCTACTATTCATCTCATCTTAACAATGACACTCTCTCAAAATTGGCCGTTGAAGCAACTTGCTATCGCCTTCACAAGGCTCTCTATTGTTTTATATTCATTAAATGGGTTTTCAAAAGTGCCCGTATGATAATTCTCTATTTTTTCGTCGTCATGGTCAGGATATCTTGCTTCTCTTAATTTACGTGGATGACATAATTATAACCTGTTCTTCAAATTATTCTATCAATGATTTTCTATCTCATGATATGCCACAAGTATTTCACATGAAGGACTGCGGAGCTTTGCATTATTTTCTTGGTTTACAGGTTGTGCGCGACAACACTACCTTAACTCTCAATTAGACACGTTACCTATTGTCCTTCTCCAGAAATTTGGTCTTGATGGAGCAAAGCCAGTATCCACTCCTCTAGCATTTGGTGCTCAACTCTCTGCATCTGATGGTCCTCCACTCATAGATCCAGCCTTATATCGTCATATGGTTGGCTCCCTCCAATACCTCAAGTTAACTCGGCCCGATGTTGCTTATGCGGTACGTTTTGTATGTCAGTTTATGCAAGCTCCATGTACACTACATCTAGTTGCTGTGAAACACATTTTCAGGTACTTAAAGGGCACTATAAACCTTGTTCTTAGCTTTGTCAAGAGTCCCCCTTCCGCTCTCATTGGCTATTGCGATGCGGACTAGACTGGATCCCGTGATGACCATTGATCGACTACTAGGTTTGCCATTTTTATGGGTGAAAATTTGTTATTGTGGGGAGCAAAGAAACAAGCTACAGTCTCAAGGTTGAAGCCGAATATTGAGCCCTCGCTTCCACCACAGTCGAGCTTATGTGGTTTATGAATTTATTTCAAAGTCTTGGCTACTCCATTTTGTGCCCCACTCTTCATTATGATAATAAGAGTGCTTTGAGTATTGCTAAAAACCCGGTCTTCCACCACAGAACAAAGCACATCGAGATCGACGTTCACTTTGTCCGTGAACAAGTTGCTCGGAGTTATCCAGCTTGCGCATATTTCTGAATAGGACCAAGTGGCTGACATCTTCACCAAGTCTTTGTGCAGTCTAAAATTTACATCCAATTGTAGCAAGGTCTGTATCGGACCACTCTTGCCTTGAGCTTGTAGGCGAATGAAGAGACACACCACCGCAATCTACTCCTCATATTTCTCTCCATGAAAAGCTGCTGAGATCTCTCTGTTATTTTTGGCACAACTCTGCTATGTACAACCGGCGGTGGGGAACCGCTGGGTAATCGGCTGACGTGGCACAGCTGAAATATTAAAAAAAAAAAAACAGAGTAAACGGACATGAGCCCTCGTCCTCCCCGTAAGCTCCAACCTTCACTTCTTTGAGAGTTCACTGAAAGTTCGTTGGTAATTGAAATAACGACTACCATATACTGTGTGCCATTTAATAGGTTTTGCTTCAAAAAGACAAAATTTGGTTTAGGCGCTAGCTGCCAAAATGGATCTTGATTGCCCCCAACCATAGTCCATGGTAACACATGAACAAAGCGATTCCATTAAAGTAGGAGAAGCAATGAAAAATGAAAAATATGAAGGGACGAAAACATAGTAACTGTGCTACCCAGTCCAGGTCAAGACGCACTGCACTACCCAGGGACTATTACAGCCACCGATGGCCATGACTGGGCTTGCTGGCGTTTTCTGTTGCCGGGGATGAGCTTCTCGGACGATGGGGTGGCTGGATCTGATGAACGGAGGCATGCCCAAATCAAGATGGGGGAAAAGGGATTTTGAGAAAGCAGAAAGATGAGGGAAAGTGATTTTGGGGGAATGAACAAAACGGTTTTTTTGGAGCTTTGGAAGGTAGATTTTTTATGGTGCTTGGGTAAGATGAAGGAACTTCTGTGCTTGGGGAGCATTTTTGTTTGAAAGTTAGAAATGAGAAGACTGGAGATGTTGAGAAGAAGATGAAGGAATGCTGAACCGTTTGGAAAAAAATGAAATTGTACCATTTTTTTAGTGCCACATGGGACACGGTTACCCAGAGGTTTCCCTAGCTGATTACATCCAGCATTTTTCTTTTGGCAATGCCTGATTCTTGCACTGATGTAAATAGAGTGTTTATAGGCTTTGTATATTTCCTGTTTTATAGTTGTATATCTTTCCTTTTGTTTTGCTACTTTACCGCGGTAACTTTACGTTATTCCTTTGTAAATCATTATATAAGTAAAACATGAGCCATGCACAAACGCAGGCTATTTTTTCCTTACACTAACAATAGCCAAAACTCATAGCTAACGTTCTCTTAGCCCAAGACTACATCAGATGAAGCCCAACATAAAAACAAAGTAAATGATATTTTTCATCTTAAATTTTGTCTTTTTCAGTCACACGAGTTGATGCAGTATATTTTCAATGGCTTTCCATTTAAGTTGTTAGCGTAAGAAATGATTTGATCTGCATTACGTCAATTGATGTCATTGGATATGAAAAATCAAAGATAAAGCCAAAGTCATATAAACCACAAAACTAAAAGTGGAACAAGACAAAACCAGAGTAAAGCAAGTAATTTGACAGCAAGTACTCAATCTTGCGCACAGTAACTGGCTAGCTCTTTGTCTGCAAGATCATAGTCAGAAAGTCGACCAAATGCATATATAGCGCATGAGTTTTTAGACTTTACAGGTCAAGCAAACATCTCTTAAGCACAGCTGGATGAATGCAATGCCTATTCTTAGGTGTCCCACAACTTGAATGGTCCATGAATGCAATGAACTTTCGCTTTTGAATTATTATTACGAGTCCATATCAGCATTTATGGATGTGAAAATATGAACAAGCTATATGCCCTTTTCGAGAGGGCCGGTTTTCTTCAGCATTAATTAGTTTGGTCACCGTTGCATGCTTGAGGATGACCAAGACGTCATCTCAATATATACACACTTTCAGAGACTTTTGGACCAAAACCAAGCAAGACCATCCCTAGTTTTGACTATCTATAGTAGCCAAGAGTTCACAAATCTCCATCTGCTTCATCTGCCATGAAGACGATCATCTTAAACAAGCACAAGTTTTGGTTAATTTATTACAAAATAGTAAAAAGAAAAAAAGAACTCACTGATGGTTTATGAAAGAGCACTGTACTTGTAGTTACACAAATCAGATATTGTGGTGGTTGCAGCCTTAGAATCAGTGGGAATCCCACTTAGAACTTAGAAGAGGTATTCCCTCCGGAGAGAAATGGGATTTCTAGAGACAAGTGTAAGATTTAGCTCCCATGCATGCAGGTTCCTGATCTTCCAAATTAAGGAGGTTTTTAACGGCTTGATATTGTCATTTTTGAGTGTTTGTTTTACTAACTATATGCTACAGGGCATGGATATGCATGATGGCCCTGTTATTTCTGATCTAGGGCTACTGTTATATGAGTAACAAGAGATAAATGTAATGGGAAATGATAACTTACAATCCTTGATCTTTTACAACTCTATATTAAATGAAAGGTAGTTTTGTAAAATACGAGTCCGGGATTAATGAAGTCATGTCATGCTTATTTTGATTAAATGTGGAATGAGTTGTAAGAGATTTGTAGATATATTGTGATTAGAGACAATCGTATCTATCAAATCCATCAAAAGTACCTCCTACTCCTAATATCGAGTTGTAGATGTATCATTATCCGAAATTGGTAACAGCATTAATGGGACAAGACCATCACAAAAACAACAAAAAGGAGAGAGAAACAAACAGAAAAAACTAACAGAAAACAGGAGAACAAATGATTCAAGCCACCTGACTCCCTCCTCCTCCACTTCTTTTTGCACCATAACTAAGAGCAACAAGGAGATTGGGAGCTTGTACTAAACATCCATTATATGTTGGCTTTTCACGTATCACATTTGCGATCATAACACTGAAAATCTCAGTATTTTATCAATAAGAAATACTTACTATAAAGAAATTACACAAAAATAATCACACAAACTGACGTGACTTGATATGATTTATTAAATTGTAAAGTTATTTGTATTGTAAAGTAAATCTAATGAACCTCGTAAAACTACTTAAGTTTGTAGAATTACTTTTGTATAGTCCCTTTATAACTATAGTTATTCTTTATTATAATATGCAATTTCTATGTTTTAGCAAGCTATGCATGCACATCCCACCATCACCACAACATGCATGGGCGATTGAACCTAGGAAAACAACCCTGCCGCAATACATATGGTAATCTCCGCAGGGTTTAAGTGATATTCAAGATTGCAAGAGCTATTAAGGCGTTAGTGGATATGTGACAAGCTAGTCTCCCCCATCCAGCTTACAAAGGGGAATTTAATTATCATCAACTGACTATAAGGATCTTAATGGTGATTAATCTAACTTCTTAAATTACTAATAATGATAAACTTCTAATTATTTTTTTATAATTCTTTTACAGCTAACCAATGTGACTGTGCCACCTCATTATTAACCGCGTTAATATTTTCTTAATTTAAATGTTTTAATATTATAAAATTATTGTCTAGATCATTATTCTTAATTTAAATGTTGCACAAAGTTTCCATGGTCGTCTTAACAATTTATAGTTTATGCTTGAAACCAGACACTTGTCACCTTCGTCAATCTCGACGTGATAAAGTTGGAACTCCCGTATTATAGCAGCGATACTTTGCTTTTCAGCGCGATAAATTTGGGGGATCCCTCGTTCAACTTATCGTGGCGATTATACAGCGTGGCCCCGACAACCATCTTTTAGCGTTTAAAAAATTTCGATTGCGTGTTTTCGTCTGTTTCGATTTCGCCTTAATAGCTACAAATCCCCAATCCTGTGAGCTCCCCAAAAGAACCCTAAAACCCCAAATCCGATCTCACTGACTCCGATTGAAGGTAAATTTCTATCCCTTTGACCATTTTCCCTAATACCCAAGTCCTAATTTATTCAATTTTCCATTTTTTAAGATTTTCTTTCTTTTAAATTTCTTAGATGTGTGAATGTTTAGGTAACGGAAAAGATTGAAAATGTCTGAGGAGGGAGAAGGAGTAGGGACGAAGAAGAGGAGGAGTGCCCGGATATTGGAATTGGAGGGAGAGAAGGAGAAGAAGAAGAAGCACAACGACGGCAAGGACCAACAGGAGGACAAACCCCAGCCCAAACCAAAATCCAAATCCAAATCCATGGTTGAGGCTTCTCAGGATTCTCAGCAAGAGGACCAGGAGGACGACGAGCAGCATGAGAACCATGGAGAGCATGAGGAGGAGGAGGAGGAGCAAAGGCCAACTACGACGGAAGCAGCGGCTGACGCACCCGCTGTTGAAGAAGAAATACTTGAAGACGTGGCCGTTACTTTTGTTGCTTCCCCATTTCAACAGGTCTCTCTTCTATTCTTCCAAACTGCTTTATTTTTATTTTGTGACAAAATAAATTAATAAAATGAAATATGAGTTTCTCTTTCCATTTTGTTGCTTTGCTGGCTTTAATTCGAAACAATATATTATTTGCACATCGTTTACATTTATTTTTTTAAAATAAATATCTTTGATGATGAGTTATTATAGGGAAATGTGTATGCAAGGCGGGCAGATAACATTATCCTTTTAATTTTTTTAATTGATTAATTGGTAAAAGAGAATGGAAGTGGTGAAGTCCATCAAACATAAACCCTGAAGAGTGAGGCTTTCATTTAAATAAGCTTTGTTGTATAGTGTATGTATAAAAGCTGGTGGATTGTTATGAAAAATATCACCTGGATATGTTGGATGAATGAGCTCTTGTTCAAATATAACGTTCCTTCTGAAAACAGAATGGAGAGTCAGATCATGATTTTAAAATCTATCAGGTATTCGTGTAATCAACCAAAACAGGGAGATACGTTATATTAGCTGGATGCGTTAGGGGTTTCTTAGTTTGTAAGTAAAGGATGACTGTTATTGTAGTTGGTCACTTTGGTTACAATAATATAGATTGGGCGTCTATTATAATCTGTACAAATTGGATGTTCTAACCTATATTGTCTTTTCTTTTGTTTGGCTAAATTGATTAAAAGTAAAATCACATGTGATTTAAATACTTGCTGCTGTAACTGTGTGATTATTTGTTCATCATCAGTGCTGTTAATCTTGCGAAAGGAAGTATGTGAGCTATTGGCAACTCAAAATAAGGGCATGTTGGGATGCTTAAAGTATCTCAAATATTTTGTAAATAGTAGTGAAATGATTTGAGTGAAAATATTTTATTGGGTTTTGGAAGATGAGAGAGAAAAAATTGAATAAAATTATTTCATAAAATATGTATTGTATTGGAGTTTGTGAAAGTGAATAGATAAAGTTAAAAAGTTGTTTGAATATAATTTTTGTTTTAAAGTTTGTAAAAGTTGTATTGATTTTTGTGTTTGAGTAATGAGTAGGTAATGATTAAATGAAAAGTTTAAAATTTGAAATAGAGAATTATTTTGTATTTGAGTGATATTTGGGAATGAAGTTATGAAAAACTTGGGAATTCTGGTGTTACCCAAACATGCCCCGTAATTTCTTTCTGCCAGTCCATTGTATAGGTTATTTGGGTCTTCCCTTGGTAATACTTAGGAAGTGTCATAACGTGTTTTTCCCTTCTTTTTATTTTTATTTTATTTTATTTTGACTTTGAACTCTACAGAAGCAACTTATCAAAAAAAAAAAAAAAAAAACTCTACAGAAGCAGTGTGTTTCACTTGTCCTTGCCAGTCTTGGCTTTTCCCTACATTCACTCTGGTTTTGAAGTTATCCTAGGCTTGATCTACCTTTTAGAAATATGCATTTTTTTTTCTTTTCTAAAAGCTGAATGAAAGTGTATCTATCAAATGAATATATACATCCCATAATTTAATCATGGGATGTTGATGTCAACGTTGATGATGATGGGAGTTGGTGGCCATCACAGTATTAGGTGTAGAGAATGGTATAGGGATGTGATAATGCATTTCCTTAACTTGTTTGCATCATTTAACTCATGGATACAAACATACATACATGTCCATAATCATACCCATCATGGTTGTCTTTGCATAACTATAATAAAAAAATTAGATTTTATTTATACACTACAAATGGTTCCTAAATTGTCCAACAAGGGCTGTAGTTATTTAGTTGCATTGTTTTGTTGAGGAGATGTTCCTTGAGATATTTTCTTTGTTCTCTGCAGATATCTGACTGTAAATGAACGGAGCTGTTAATGAACAGCTCAAGTTCTACTCGTATAAATTCAATTTTGAGTTTGGCTCATTTAATAAATGGACCAAACTTAACAAATATTAATCGCATTTATAATATTATCCGAACTCAAGGAATCATGTTTATAAACTTCACTCAAGTTTATAAACTCAAATATTTTCACAATCGTATAAACTTCACTCAAGGTATAAACTTCACTCAAGTTGTATACGATTGTGAAAACTCATTGAATTTCATATTTATTATTTTTACGTAATATATTTACAAGAGAGAATCATGTTGCTAATGTGAGGATGTTTAAATCCTTACGAATCTAAGTCTGGATATAGATATTGTATGAATCTATATAACCTTTATAAAGATATTAATATAAATACAAAATTTGTTAGTCAAAATTTTTAGATGAAGTCATGATATATAATATTGAATATCTATTTTTGTGACAAACAGTTATTTATATTGATTACAAATTCAAGATTTGTCAATTTAAATTTCATAAGTTCATATATATAGTTTACATTATAACTTAATTATGTAATCTCAACATAATTAACTAACTAATATTGAATGCAAAATTATGAAAAATGCATAAGATTTCAGTGATAATTGTTTTTAATTTAAGAAAATAATGAATTGTAACTCACGAATAGTCTTGAACTAAAAAGAAAAAGAGTAACCATGAACTTGTATGAAAAATAAATGAATGGATCGTGAAAGTAAAATGTAGCTTGGTTATAGCCCTTTCTATGTAGGTTTGTTCAGAGCAGATGGAAGATTCTGGAATTTTATCTGCTCAAACAAAAGGCAGAATAACTACTGAGTGCATTGTGGCATGTGAAGCATTACACATGTTTCAATAGGTTTAGTTACATTTTGCATGTGCTCAGGCCACACAAACAGGCAATTGATGTTGCCATTCGTTACTCTTTTATATAGAAAATTGTGGATGCAGCACAGCCAGGCAATATGGACACTCCATCTGATCAGCTACTCAGTGACTCGTCCATGCATATTCCCCTTCTTGGGAAGTCATCAGAGCCATCAGAGCTTTCAGTGGACACACTAACACCATCAGATGGTATATGTTACTGATTACTGTTTGCTAAGTTTTGTTAGTACTTTTATATTTGCTGGTTCATTTGTTTTGCATATATATTCAGCTTGCACTTCGATCAGAAAGAAAGGGCGAGGACCTGCAAAAGGCTTGAAGTTGGCTAAGAGAGCACACGAAAGCAGGGATGGAAAGTTGGATATTGAGTTCTCTGACATGTCTGATTCAGCAGTGGGGCCAAATCAGCGAATGTTTGTGGATGAAGTGGTCCAACAGATGAGGATTCATGCACCACTTAACGTTAAGAAGTGGGCGGATGTACCGCAGGAGGCAAAGGATAATATTGTGTCAGCTGTGTTGGTAAATAGGATAAATGTTTTATCTTATTTATTTGTGATTTTTCATATTTTTACTTGATATCAGTGTCTAATATGTTTCCTTGGATGGTTTCAGTGCAGGTGGAGAATCCAGGACACACCCTTGCGAAGAGCCAGTATATTAAAGTTAGCAAATCGGAGATACCGGGGTTGGCGAGCAAAACTCTCCAAGGACTTTAGTAAGTATGATAATGATGAAGATCGCAGACAGAATCGGCCTAAGGAGGTCACAGAGCAGCAATGGGAGACTCTTATTACATACTTTGGTACTGATGAATTTAAGGTAAAATGTTATTATGTTACATACTCAAGTAAATGTAAATTTCAGGTATAATTTACTGCATCTCTTATATGCTAGTTACTTTATTTTCCTCCTATAGCTTTTAATATGTACATCGCATTAACTACTTGTATGTTCATCCTATGTAGGCTATTAGTGATAGAAACAAAGAAAACCGAGCAAAGCAAAAGACAGGTAAAATCACAGGCAGTAAGTCTTTTGCTGCCGTGAGTTATGATGCGGTGAGTAGAAAGATTAATGAAAAAAGTAAAAGTAATTGGTTGTGTTTTACATTGGCGTTCAAGATTTTACGTAATTTGTAATTTTTAACTTCCTTACAGCGTGACCCTGTGACTGGTCTGCAGCCTAGTGAATTCAGGACATGGGTTCTGTGCCATCGTCATCCTGATGGCACATGGAGTGACGAAACTGCACGACAGATTTATGTATTACCAGTTTCATGCTTTGCTCATTTCTCTCATTTTTGTATGTGCTTTGCTTGATGTATGTTCAATACTCTTAATGCAGGAACAAGTTTCCGACTTAATTTGTCAGCGGTCACAGCAAGAGGGGGTGCCACTCTCGCCACTAACTGAGGATGAATTGTTTCTGTCAGTGATTGGTTCCAGACCAGGCTACCTACGAGGCCAGAAACGTGGGCCTAATCAGGCACCGAAACAGGTGACTGTTGATGTTCATAAGGAGCGTGATGCACTTGAAGAGAAGCTTGGTGAGATGAAGCAGAAGTTGCAGGAGGAAAGTGCTGCACGGACCGTGATACAAGCACAACTACAGGCAGAAAGTGCAGCACGTGCTGAGATGGAGGCACGACTGCAGGCAGAGTGTGCTGCACGGACTGCAATGGAGGCACGACTGCGGGCTGAGTTTATGGTTGCCCTTGATGGCCTACGATCTCAAACCTCTTCTAGCAGTGTAAGTCCTAAGTTGATATTTTATTTTGATGGTTAGTTAACATGATATATTATAGCATAGTACTAGTAAATATAGCATAATTCAATAGAAATACATGTTTTCAAGCCGGTGGAGGCCTAAAATGGGCTGCCTAAACCTTGGGTAGGCCATGGGCCTCGGATGGATTTGTGAGAGACAGAAGCTGACTGCACCATGTTCTTACTGAAGGTAAAACATGTTCAAGAAACTAGGGTGTTAGAGTTTAACGCTTTCTTCTTCCATTTTAAATCACCAATGAGGTCATTCTGATTCATAATTATTAGCTTGGTCATGCTTCATATGGTTTTTTATTTTTTATCTAGATGAATCATAAATGGAAAGAGGTGAGTGGCCATTCAGCAGTGCTTTCCTCGAATACTTTTAGGTAGATGGTTGATTCAATCAGCAAGCATGCTGCATCTGCTTCCAGTCCATTTCATTTAACCTTTGATTTTTTTCTCGTATAATTTAATTTTCGATTGAGTGAAATTGTGTGATTTACTGAATTTTAGAACATTATCATAGAAAAAGACTTCATCGTTATCTTCATTGTCTCTTAAGGTTTCCTCATAAGTGAATTCTGAAACAACTATAGTGATTTACTTGGTCAGGGAGGTTTACATCGTGAAGGAAGGATTGTAGTTCTGTTGGCTGCTTTGGAAGCTAAATTTTAATCGATATAAATTAATCAATTTGTCCTTTTCTTCTCCTCAGAAGCAGCATCAGCAGTGAAGGAAAAAGAGTACTGTGTCAAGTTCTACTCCCAGAGGGATTTCTCTTTGCTTCATCTGAATTTGGGCTTTGTGGAAGTGAAACCCTTGCCCTTCCCCCCTCTCTCGGCACAAGGCAGATAATGATTTCCCTACTGATCCTATTTCCTGGTAGTCCAATCATTGATGTAACATTCAGCCACTTCATGTGTAGGCTTCTGGCTGAAGTTCATTAATGCAGTAGAAATCAAGTGAACTTTGAGCAGATCCGAAGTTTATTATTGCGATCCTCTGGTTATGGATGAAATCCGCGCTTAGTTGGTTGCGGGCTAGCTGAGCATTTAGGATGGATCGAAAAGTTTTCAGTGGAAGAAGGCATGTTGATCTTGAGGTAGGTCAGTACCTTGAAATAGTGTGATGAACAGGATACAACCAGTCGACTGTATAGTCACAAATGCATTAAAAAAATAAAAAATAAAAGAAAAGAAATAAATTGATCTCTTAAATGGACTCTTGAGCTATGTAATGTATATGTGCTTGAGGCAGTTCTGGACCTGCTAGGGTGGAAATTTGCAAAAAAGGCTGTATTGATAGATGTGATGAACTAAATTGTTTGAACAAGTTAATTAACACAACCGTGGCAATGTGCCGATGCCTCAATTAACTCTTACTAAAGCATTGTTGTCTCGGTTCCACGGGAGATTGTTGATACTATATATCTTTTACTTCTTTAGTTAATTATACTCTTTACTTTTCACGAGGTCTATCAGTTTATTCATTTCGGTATTTTTTTTTTCAAAAAAGAATCAATTTCCGGCGTTCTAAAATGCAGAGGAAAGATGGAACTAATGGAAGCGTTTACCTTTTGCAAATCCTAAAGTTGATATTGCTTCGATCTTTATTTCTTCTCTTCTTTGTTTTGTCCACTTATTTTTCCAAAGTTTCACAGAATATATATTTCATCTTTCCCATTTTGTGGAAAAAGGAGAATTCATAACTCCATGGATGTATTTGAAATGAAGGGTAAAAGGTGAAGGTGTGGTCCAATCCTCGCATGGGCAGTCATGGAGTACTCGTGGCTGAATTTTCACTTCATGGCTATATTTCCGGACGTGACCTTTCAATATGGGATGATCAGTTCGTAGCAGGAGAAGACAATTTTTTATAGTTGTGGGAAATTGAATGGGAGGAGGAGGGATAGTGGAAATAGTCTGAGCATTCAGACCCACACGTCTTGAATGGAAGCTGAGGAAGAGAAGTTTTGGGGGATTTGGAGGATATGCTACTGTGAAAAAAAAAAATGGGAGAAATGATTCAGACAGACGGCCATGGTAAATGATTTCAGTCTCATAGAATAATGGATTCTTTGGATGAGTGGAAAATATAGAATAAGGATTTGTTGTTTGAATAGTTGTTGAAATTATGGTACTAAGTCATCGAAAGGTAATTAGAAAGGTAACGCAAGCAAGACTCTGACGATCGAGCATATGCTCTGAAAATTATGAAGTGTCAATTGATCAGAGGTTGACGATGCTATGCAGGCAAACATGCAGGAATGTTCAATGCAAGCAAGACTACACTTCCATGCACGCATTGTGGAAATTAGCAATCTTGACTTGGAATCCATTTATTGCTGCAGGTGTCTTACTGGGATTCTGTTGCAAATATATGAGCATGCATCTTGAGGAAATAATTAGTTTGGGTTGCACCAAATAAAAGCTGTCGAATGTAACTATTCATGAAATTACAGTATGCTTAGGGCATTTCTCATTTTCTTTTGTGAGATAGTTGATTAGCTTGAGAATTGAGTGGTAATATATTTGGAAAGATGTTGAAAAGTACTCTGCTTTGCTGCTCAGACATTAATTCTCAAAACATTCACAAAATTCAATAAAAACATTGCCAAATTCATTGGTACTAAACCAGTGAAAAAGCTTATTTGCATATACAAATGCGTCTCAATTGATTTTCCTTAGCTTCTATGCTTTCCCTGCGCATAGCATGGCTCTACAACTAGTACTAAATACAATGTGTCCAGAAATCTCTACTCTGAAATGGTAAATGCTAGCTTCAACTTGTTGCAGTAATAGTAAAAGGAGATGGGCAGGGAGGAACAGGTACATGAACAACTCCTTCAAGCATCTGCACGACCTTCCCCATAGAGGGTCTAAGAGATGGGTCTTCTTGTATGCACCAAATGGCGACCTTGACAAACCTTTCTAGCTTCCTTCTGTCATTCATGGCCTCCCTGTCATTATCCACAAGAGCATCTAATGCTCCTCCTTGAAAACAGTCGTAACCCCAATCAGTTAAAATTCTTTTGTCCTCTTCTCCGTCACAATTATGATCTGTCTCTACGTTTCTCCGGCAGCAAATGATCTCTAGCAGCACCACTCCAAAGCTGTACACATCTATTTTAGCAGTGATATTTGGCATGTTCATACNTAAGCAAAAGCCCACGATCAGAAGTTAGCTGCACTTTTGATCCCAAAGGAGCAAGCTTTTCTCCGTTTGCATGCCAAACTATGGTTCTGTCCGGTATCTTGTCATACCAAATAGAAAGTATGAAATCTGTACTGTTGGTGAGCTGTCGAAATCCAAAGGCAAAATCACCAGAAGGAGAGAGCCATATTGAAGAGTTATCCATTGCATCGAGAGAACGGCCCACAGGTATTAAACCAGTAGTACTACCGACAGTTTGAGCAACGACATCAACATGATGAGAAATTGGCAGCAGCAGTAGTAGAAGTACTAGTAAGGTGGAAAAGACAGTTTGAGGAATAGCCATAGCCAAAAGAAAACAAGCATGCATGCATGGATTCAAATATTGCTACTAAAAATATGTTGAGATTGGCCTAAACATGATGAGAAGACCCAAGACTACTACATATAATTTACTTACAATTAGGACTAATTACTTACTACATGCGCCAAGACCTTTGACTAATTGAGTCTGTAGTACTATCTACCACTAAGCGCCAGCTTATTATAATTAGTTTTTAAGCCCACATTCCACTAATTATCTGTTATGGATATAATTATATATTCTTATATTGACGATATAATTCTTGCAATTTCTATCATATCATGCAGTAGTAAATCAGACGTTGATTCAATGTAAGAATGAGTCACATGATGATGATCATAAGGCCTTCATTTTTTTAGAGAAATATACATCTTATTTCAGTTATCAATAGTAGATATATGATGATCTTCAAGCTAGATGCACGTACTTAATTTGTCATTAATTTAATTAGCAAATTACGTATAACAGGTTTATATCCTCTATCTAATTATAGCTAGGCCTTAATCTTTTTACCTTTTTTCTTTTAGGGGATAAAGCAAACATGCATAGTGCATTAATTATTACCTTTCAAAGGCGGACTTTAATCTCTAATTTGGAGGGTCTTATTATATAATAATACATTGATACTAATACTATATACTATATAACGTCTAATAGTGATATTAATATTATATAATAATAAATGGTCATAGTGATATAGTCATAGTAATATTGATACTATATATATAGTTATATTGAATCAGTGATTAGTATAACTATATAACAGTATTAGTTAAATTAATGAGCCGGCATGCATGCATGCATGGCACTTTGATGCCAAATGGAGGGAGAATAATACTATATATTTAACAATTGGAAAGGACAAAAAATCTCAAACTCATGTATATATATATAATATTGTCGTGATCAAGTTTAGAATACTAGATCAAGTTCAAATATATATATATATATATATATATATATATATGCATGGAAGTTTCGTGGATTGCGATGTGCAGTTTGGCAGTTTGCTGCAATGGTTAATTACCAGCAAACTTGGCAATTATAGATAACTTATAAGCTGGCTCATGTAAGCCATTTGGCACCGACGTCTTGTGTGTGTATATATATATATATATATATATTCAGGAGCATGAATGCATCTAATTAGGAAAATGGGACGATCAAGAGTACTACTGTATGATATATTAATTAAAGTATCAGCATGTTGAGTGTAAACACCCAGAAATTTCAGTATCGACCCTAGCTAGCTAGCTTGTAGGTCGAAGTGATGATATGTTCAAACAAATATATTTTTGTTAGAAAAAAGCCACCGTCGATTAATGCATGCACATTAATTAATATTAATTCTTCTGTCTAATATATAATTAGGTCTTCCATTGAGCGGAATCAAACCAACCTAATTGCAATTGGTGGAAAATTAAGCAATTAATTATATATTGGTGCATACAGAGCAAAATGATCATAGTCTCCTCATTTTGTTTATTTATTTATTTATTAAAATGGTAAAAATAATTTTATAATTTGACATATTACGTTAAATTATGTCATTTTGTATTGAATTTAATTTTATATATTATGAGAAATGTCCCTAAATCTAGTCTTGGTATCCCAACACATCTTATAAATGTATGGACTACAAAGCATATATGCATTCTATTTTATCTTTTTCATCAATTTATTTTCTCTCATGCAGTTTCTTTTCAATTTTCATGTTATCCTTTTGATTTCTCAGGGTAACTTCGCAATGGAATTTTAGAAATCCTTACTATAATTGATAAATTATTTTCAATATTTAAAACTACAGAAGATATAATAAAATTTATAAAAAAAAGAAAAAAAAGAGCTTATATATACTGAAGAATTATCCTAACAAATCTAAAAGATTCTGATCCATTTGCGATATATATATTTTTTCGTAAATGAAATTGATGAACTTAATTATAAAAATAATGAAACATTCTGATAGAATTATTACTACAAAGAAAACCAATAAAGAATATCTCTCCCATAAGACAAGTGTTATATACCTGCGCAAAGAAACATGCATGAAGGGCATACAACGTCCCATTACATCTACCGTAGGCCAGAGACAATAACTGATTTTTGATATTATATACAAGAATCAGTCTGGAGCAAAAACAAAGTTGAAACAAAAAAGAAAACATGAAAAATATCCCGTTGAACTCATCCTTTTGGTAGCTGTATAATATTATGAGCAAACAGGCAACTCATGAGGAACAAGAAAGCATGCAAACACCAGGCCTATAAGCCCAAGCTGGAGGCAAGCGAGCATATTTTTCCATTCCCGGTTGCTCATCATATGGCCGCTCCATTATTTTAAGCACCCTCCGGACTTCTCCAAAATCACCAAGTTCAGCAGCATCAATGGCGCTTTGGCATAGATAGTTCCTGAGTACGTATTTCGGGTTTACTGCATTCATCGACACCTTCCTTTCCTCATCTGAGATGCCACCACTGGCTAGCTGTAAAAGTTTGAAAGTTCTGTGAGAACAATGGAATTAACCCTACATGGACACACACTCTTCCCTGTCTGCGCTGCTCAACAGGTATTGTTTCCAAGACACAAATTGATTATCCACAACTACATCCTATGGTTAGTAAAACATAATACTATGTAAAAGGTTCCGAAGATATCTAAGTAATGATCAAAATTGAAATGGTAGTCATAGAGCTTTTGCATTTTCTACTCTGTTCTTCCACCTTCATGGAAAACTCTCACAGTTGGGAAGATCATGATGTGCTTGATATATTATCAATATTGTGGTTAACAAAACACTTTTAAGTTTGTCATACAATGATATATTTTCCCAAAATATCTGAGTATAAGTTGTCCACAAATAATTTTTGAAGAAAAAGAACATCTAATGGAGCAAAAAAAGAAAAGCATAAAAGAGAGAGAGAGAGAGAGAGAGAGAGAGAGAGAGATCTAAGGCCATATATCAAAGGATGAGAGACTCACAAGGGTTTCTCTTAAAGTCAAGAATGAATAATACTTAAATCCTATGTGAAACACTAACAAAAGCTAACAAAAGAATTATAAAAGTAACAAGGTTCGGAGCCACAGGACTCAATCTCCAAACTCCTATCAAAATGAAGTTCTAAAAAATGGTTGCAGCATAACAACCAAAGATTGGGCATTTCTCATTTAAGACCTTGTCCACCATCTTACAGAAATTATTTCAACTCCAGAAGGTTTTAAGCTTAATTCTGGTGGTTCAGAGTTATTCCTTAGTCAAGATGACCGGGGTTTCAGTTAAAGGAGCCACTGTGTGGTGCAACTCACCAGGAATAAGCAGCAGATTAGACATTGAGACTATAGATCACTACACAAAAACTACCAGGAGTCTGCTTGCAGGAGAAACACAATGGTCCTTATCTACTTGGATGAAGAAACTCTCTTGAGGGCTTATCTGCATTCTTGGGGAGATACAACCCAGTTTAAATGGCTCATCTAGGATTTTTTTGATAACTCTTCTCTCCTATATTAAGATTTAGCAAGATGGCTGGCCTGCTATTATAATGGCCTCTTAGGAGGTTATGGATAATTTTTCTGTAACGAGTCTTCAGAAAAATAACCAATGGCTGCATCCTTGTCCCCATCTCAAAAAGTGGATAACTAAAGCAGCGGACTCAATTTTTTTTTTTATAGGTAACTAAAGCAGCGGACTCATAAACCTGCTAGACAACCCGGGGTGCCTTTGCTCAGTATCAAAGAATTCTTGGGAAATAAAGGAGTAACTTAAGTTTATATGTTGTTGAATCAAATTCAAAGATATTAAACACTCGTGAAGCTGAAGTGTTTCGGTAGTTGCAACAGATAGGACACACAGCATTTTCCTGAGTCTAACATATTAATTTTTTAAAGGCATTGCAGTCTCTATCAAACTTTTTTGTAGAACATAAAAGTAGTGCCATTCTCTATTCCAAACCCACTCAGCCTCAACTCAGCTCAACATATAAACGCGGCCTAAGAAACCCTCTAACATACTAACATATAGAAAGTCATGAAGGTGAAATCAAGAGTCGGAGAGAGAAGATGTGTTTATGGGTGTGAAATAATCAAAGAGGTAGATGTCTGTGTCTATGAAAGTGAAATCAAGAGTCAATGAAATAATCTCAATTTTCATGAGAAACAAATATATTCAGAGAGCAAAATCCAAAAATAGAAAAAAAAAATCAGTCATCATCTACCTCCTCAATGTAAGATTTTGCCCAGCTGATCCATGCCTCCTTCCGCTCCTTGCCAATATCTAACAAAACAGCCTTCAGTGGCACCAACAACTCCTCTTCAGGAATGCTGGGATCGGCTTTAATATTTGAAAGCAACCGAAAAAAATTTGTGTAATCTACTTTGTCAACTGCCATATTATTTAGAAGTTTACTGATCAACTGTTTATTGTACTTTGGGAGGCCAAGTTTCTTAGTCATTATTGCTTGATACTCATCCATAAATTTGGTTCCATATCTGTAAAAGGTCAAAATACAAAATCATCCATTAACCATCAACTACAGTTGCTATTTATCTAGAAGAAAGGTTTAAAGGATACACCAACCTTTCCATGGCATAGTTTGCCTCTTTATCATTTATCAACTGGGCAGCTGACAGAGTTGATGCGAACTGTGCAATATTCCAGAGTCCAATATCAGGTTGATTTGCAAAACAGTATCTTCTACCAGGAAGATCCGTGGTATTCGGTGTGTAACTTGGGTCAAAAGCGTCCAGAAATCCAAAGGGACCATAATCAATGGTGAGACCCAAAATGCTCATATTGTCAGTATTCAGCACACCATGAGTAAAACCAACCCCCTGCCAGTTAGCAATCAAGGTAGCAGTACGCTCAGCCACCTCCACCACCCAAGCTGATTCAATCCAGCATTGGAAAAAAAGCGAAAGAGTCAAAATTATTGCCTACAGTAGTTAAACTTTTCTTCAACTATAATGGCATTGACTATACGAGGAACAACAAATTAAGGATAGATGAAAATAAAACTACACTAAAAAATGTGTACAATATATAGGAGTGTCAGTGAAGTGAATCCTACTCTCCATGTACAGCAACATTGACTACATTATCTGCAGCAGATGAGTTATTTGACTGAAGAAATCAGACATATGTGGACTTCACAAATAGATCAAAAGTAGGTAAGAATCATAAGTACATAATAGATGGATTCTTGACACTGAACAACCAAAGCTAGTTTTCATGCAGCTACAAGATTCCATTACTGAAAGATGCAAATCCGTTGAAAAATAAAAAGTACGCACGTTGAAGAGGTCAATTCAGTTGGGCATCATCTAGGATGATGTTAGCCCTGCCTAATCACTTTCTAGGCATGACTTAAGCTACAATGCCATCGACAGGATCAGGCAAACTAGTTGCAAAGCTAGTTATCCCCTACTCCAAGACCCACACTGTCCCAAACAGGTATCTGAATCAAAAACCAATCGAAAGGGATCTTCTAGCAAACAGTCAAAGTGAACTCTTCTTATTACAGCTGTCAGATATGGTGACAATGGTTTAGCAGACCATTAAGTAATCACTTGAAAGTGTTCTAGACTTGGAGTTAACTAATCATCAAACCATGATAAGATAATTTTGTCATGGGATTTCCATGTGCACTAGCTTTATCATCTATGCCACTTGCACCCTTGCCAGCACTCTAAAATGAAAGTTGATTACCTGCATACTTGTTTGAAGTTAGATCCACAACTGAATGATCTTCATCGCCTGTAGTGAAAGATAAACTCTCACTTCTACTCATGTTCTCTATATGAGGAAAATGTTTCCTAATGGCATAGTCTGCCAGAGCACGAACAATGCCAAGGTCCTCTTTCCCTCTAGAGGCATGTATTTGGTAAGATCCAAAGCGCAGAAAAGATTGGGAAACTCTGCAGACAATTGCCCCAGGCTCTTCCTTTGGATTTCCACTGCAAATCCAGACATTAATTAGGATCCGTATGCTTAGCATGCAGTTTATATGAATGCAAAACCAGGAGCCCTAGAATCTGCCAATCTAATGGCATAATTAGAAATATTGAAAGAAATTCCAAAAACCCAAAAGACTTAGAAGAAACTGGGAAAAAAGAATTTAAAATTTTCATATTCAACGTCTTGAAGTTAAAGTCATTTTTTTCTATGATAATTACATTCATTTATGGATTCTGAATCCTTAGATTTCCCATAGCAAAAGAAGTCTCTGCCCATTCTCAAAAATAAATAAAAAAATAATAATAACCCTCGAACAGGTTTACACATTAAAAAACAAGAAACTAGAATATGGTAAGGTGTAAAACCAACGTATACATTAAACATATGCATCATACCTCACATAATGTTTAAACTTACTCATAAAACATGTCTCGAGTCACATATTTTTCGGTTGTGACAAGACAGAGTGCACGAGTTGTTGGAATTCCTAGACTATGCATAGCTTCACTGCAAAGGAACTCCCTGATGCTACTGCGGAGCACAGCAAGGCCATCTGCAAAGCGACTGTAAGGAGTCTTCCCAGCCCCTTTAAGCTGAAGTTCCCACCTTTCAGACTTAGAATTGATTATCTCTCCTAGCGTTATTGCCCGACCATCACCCAACTGTCCAGCCCACATGCCAAATTGATGTCCTCCATAGCACTGAGCATAGGGCAAGCTACACAGTCGAAGATTAAATTGGAGCTTGATGAAAAGTTTCAAGGGTCTGATTGTAATACTTTTGATAAAAACTTAATGAAAAAAATACTTACGCTCCCACCAATGTTGATGCCCCAGAAAATAAAAGGGAAAAATCAGGCCTTTCAAATCTGAAACTCCAGAACAAAATTTCACAGTTAGGCCAATGGAGTGGATATACCTAACAACATTTGCAATATGTATCACACCCAAAAGTAGAACTAACAAGGGTCTGTTTACCACACGACTTCAGAGAATGATATTTGACCATGATAAGTAATAAATCAACCAAGTTCCCCGATGCGGGTTTCCAACCATTGCGTCACGTTATTACCTCATGCAAGTCATTTTTAATGTAACAAGTACCATGTTCTTTCTGTGAAGAGAAGAACTGGGCATTGAAAGTTCGCGAGTAACTCATCAATTTGGAAATGGCCATCAAAGCCTTTCTTCCTAAAAGATGCTTCCAAAGATATTCTTAGTTTCAGATAGATCTACATATGGTGTCACAAAACACAACACCACACAATCTGACGTGCAAAGGTGCCAAACAAAAAGAAAACTCACTCTTGAGGGTCCAAATCAAGCAACTCTGCAACTGACTCTGACCACGCAACGAGCTGAGGATTCTCCGCTTCTGCCGACGGCAACACTTTGGTATAACAAGCATGCAATACCTAAAATCCCAAAGCATACGTCCCATTGATTGAAAGGTCTATCAAAATCACATCCATCAAATTAATCTTCTCCACAATAATATGCCACTAAATTTCAATAAACTATAACAACTTTCTGACACCTGTTGTTTACAGGATCATTCTTAATTTAGAAATCATTCGAAATCATCTCAAAAGGTTCTGTTCTATTTTCACTTACTTTTTATTTTCCTAGGTAAACATATACAAATGGCGAAAAAACCACCAGTCTAGAGAGTATAACACAAGTATCTAGGGATTTTCTTTTCCCTTCTCTATTCAGTGACCAAACAGAACATAACGAAAGCAAATCCAAAAAATAAACGACAAGAATAAAGAAAGTAGACCTCTCGTGGGATGGTATCGGTTCTAGGATCACCGGGCAACTCTCTGACAAAGGAGTGGTCCCAATTGAGATCCTCAAGCTTCAACCCGAGCCTCTTGCTATAATCCCCAGCATCACTCCCGAGGCTCTGGTTCTTCAAATCGCGGGCCACGGAGTCGACGGACACGGCAAGGTCGGGCGAGGGGGAGTCCATGGAAACAACACCAGCACCACCACCACCACCACCACCTGTTCGGGAGCTGACGTGGCAGGAAAGTGAGGGCGATACGGAGATATATGGAGGAGGAGAAGTAACCGGGAATCCGGTAGAACGGCGGAGGCGGAAGCTGAGAGCGGAGAAGAATGGAGCTGAGAGCGGAGAAAGAGAAGGCTTGGGAGAAAAAATTGAAAAATGGGAAAGCAACTTCATTTTCTTTTCTTTTGGTTTTAGAATTGTGTACTAAAAATAATAATAATAATTGCTTTAAAAATCTAAAATGAGAGAGAGAGAGAGAGATTGGGAACTAACAGAGTCAAACAATCTAGTAATCTACGATAAGATAGTTGCTACATACGTGACCGACCAACTCACCACGTTCACATCCTCACTATCTCTTCTCCCTCGTTGTCTAAATTAATAAACAGATCATTTATAAAAAATAAATTAATAAATTAAGATTTTTTCAAAATCTTTTTGTCACTATAACATTTTTCATTTGAATACTAGTGGATGAATGCTCAAGTTCTTTAGTAACGAGTAATATTATATACAGTCGTAGAATGTGTAAATGTTGTGCAGTCGTTTTGAAAAATAGTATAGTCCACTATTAAAAAATTAATTTTTTTTATGTGAGTCTTATATTTATTTATTTTTTTTAAAATGACTACACGACACTTGCACACTCTCATTTATAAATATCATTTTTATTAATAAAAAAAAAAAAAAAAAAAAAAAAGCTAAACTCAGTCGCATCGTGCAAGTGCAGGAGAAACGCAAACTGATGTGGTAAACTGAAAATGCACCATTTAGTGAAAAAAATGGAAACGCACAGTTTGACCCCAAACATTTCCCCTCGCCCCCTCCCCCCTCCTCTCCACTCAAGCTCTCCTTCCCTCCCTCAGTTTTGTCTTCCTTCCCTCTCTGCATTTCTTCCCATTGAAGCCTCCTTCGAGTCCTCCCTCCATCGAAGCCTCCCTCCCTCCCTCCATCATAATACCCCACAAGCAAAAGTTTCAAGATTTTGAAATTTTGCTTCTCTCTTTTGAACGGATCATAAAGGGAGCAACTTTGAATTTAAAAAAAAAAAAAAAAAAAAAACTTTGAATTTAAGAAAAAGAAAAAAAAAAAATTGCAACTTGCTTTTGCGTTCATCCAATTCAAGCTTGTATGCGTAGAACAATCTCATAGTTAGATAGATACATATAAATATTTCATGAATATCAATATGGATCATACGAAAACAACCTTGCCAATGATTCTCCCGTTTCTTTGATTCTTGCATTCAAATGAAAAGAGAGCTGGCTTCTGAACGAACTTGGTTGAACAAATGAGATTTTGGGCGAGACAACAAAGAGACAGGTTTTGAAACAGAGGACTCATCTTGATCATTTATAGCTCGAGTCTTCTTCTTTTGTGCAACCGAAACCAATGAGAAAATCGGGTCGTAATCTGATAATTCTGATGCATGGAACAAAGAGAGCTCTGACGCTTCTTCTTAAATATCTGATGATGGGATTATGGCAGTAGATGGCTCTGCCACCGAGTTGAATGGTGGAGGAAGAGGAGTAGGAGGATGCTTGCTCCATGCTCCGACATTGTTGAGACTTGGGATGCGCAGAAGATATCTCTTCTTTTCGTCTTCTGGACAACAATAACACAAGAGTACTCGCGTTTTTTTTTTTTTTTAATATCGATTGACGTTGTAATTTTTTTTTTAAGAGAAATGATATTTATAGTTGTGAGTGTACAAACGCAGTATAATCATTTTTAAAAAAGTGAATAAATATGAGATTTACATAAAAATAAATTAACTTTTTAATAGTAAATTCTATTATTTTTTAAAATGACTGCACGACACTTATATATTCCACGACTACGTATAACATTATATATATATATATATATATATATTTTTTTTTAATATCGATTGACGTGGCATTACAAGAATCAGCCGACTCCCCACCGCTTGTGCCTTACATAGAAGAATTGATATTAAATAGTTTATGAAAAAGAGAAATGATATTTGCAGTCGTGTGTGTGCAAGTACCGTGTAGTCATTTTGAAAAAAGTGAATAAATATGGGATCCACATGAAAAGAAATTAATTTTTTAACAGTGAACCCCACTCTTTTTCAAAGCGACTGCACGGCGTTTGCGCATTTCACGACTGTAAAGAAAGAATAAAGTTCTTTCAACCCAATTTAGCCCCAAAATTATCACGAAATTTTAGTTTAGCCTCAAAACTCAAAGAGAATTACCCAGCCGATCCCCACTTCCTGTTAAACGATTCGATTACGTTCTACCACTCTCTGCACAGCAAATTCAACTTCTTTGCACCTTCCGGGACCGAATTCTGCTTCCAAATTGGGCCAATTTCCACCAATTTGACTCAGTTCCATCCATACGATGTCTATCAGCTAGGAACGATTGGCGGCACTCCGGGTCTCGATGCTGGTTTTGACTAGGGATTCGTTTGGGTATTTGTATTGAAATTGGGTTCGGTGGAGTCATGGAATTCGGAATTTCTGACAGTAGTGGTGAGCTTATTTCGATGACTATGTTTATCACTGTGTTTTGTGGGGTTTTGGATAGCTTAAAATTTGGTGAACCAGAGTTGGGTGTTTATAAATTTTATTACTTTTTGTGTTCTCTGGGCAATTAATGGTTTTGATGGGTTTGGTAGTTGTAGTCGTAAGCATAGAAAAAGAATTGACTGTTTTTTTAAAAACTTCCGTTACCGTTTTGTGGTTGAAGTTCGATGCAATGTGCTTGGCTTATTGAATTTCATTGAATTGTGTTTGGGCTCCTGTTCTTGACAAAATTTAGGTTTTTCTTCTTTCTAGCTGGTTGATTTATTGCAATTTCCATGTTCGCTGTCTGACTGTTGTTTATGTATCGTTGGCTCAAGTTTGTGTTACGTTGTGAATAGTAGCTTATGAACATGTTCTTCTTCAATTGAGGTGATTTGAAGTGCATGAAGGAATCAATGATTATTAAGTTTCCGTGTTTCTTTTAGGTGGATGTTGGGGAAATGTGATGGGTAATAAACTCTCCAATTGGACGTGGGACTTCTTAAGTAAGAGTTTTTGGTGGTTTAAGGATTTTTACGAGTTTAATTCAAGGTTTGTGTTGGGCTTTTGATGAGTTTAACTTTAACTTTCTGATTGGGTGATGGCCTTTTTTTTCTTTTTCTTTTCTTGTTTCCTATTTGGCTGCTCAGAGGATGATGTGAAACAGCTTTTTTTTTTTTTTGGTAATGACCTTATGTACAGAAACAAGAAGTGGCCTTATTATTGTTATTATTGTTTTCTGTTGGTGCATCAGATGCCAAATTATGCGCCAGTCTTCTGAAAATTTTTCATACGTAACCCAATGGAAGGATATCTTCTCTTTCCTATTGTAAATTTTGATAATATTTAGCGGCCACGTCCCAGAAACTTGCTCATCTAATGAAAGGTCTTTATCTGAAACAACTGCAGGAACAGATGATGACCTTCCTCCTTCACATCAAAATAGATTTCAAAGAGCAGGCCACGCTGCTGGTAATGGAAGATCTGCAGTTGGTGGTTCTGCTCCTTTACCTAGGATGCATGCTGATATGGAAACCCAGATCCACCACATTGAACAAGAAGCATATTCTTCAGTCCTTCGGGCCTTCAAAGCTCAATCTGATGCAATCACTTGGGTATATATTCATTTATTTAGTCAAGATTGTACTGGTGGGCGTCTGAAAGTTTTTGTATTATCTATTATTTAGGACAAGGAAAGTTTGATTACGGAACTTAGAAAGGAGCTCAGAGTATCAGATGAGGAACACAGAGAGCTTCTATCCCAAGTTAATGCTGATGACATAATCCGGAAGATAAGGTCTGAATATGATGGGCATGCATATTCTACTAATTAGCTTGTACTGAGGTCCGCTTTTTAACGGGAAGTGTAATGAATTGTTCTGTAGGGAATGGAGGAAGGCAAGAGGGCTCCAACCTGGCATGCTCAATGCCACTCAGCCTGTTCACAATCCCACGCCTAGTCCTACAGTTTCAGCATCACACAAGAAACCGAAAACATCACAATCTGTAGCTCCCTTGTCCCTCGGTGGGCCATCTCCTGCCATGCATCCATCTGTGCAACCATCTTTATCGGCCTTGAGACGAGGTCCTCCTCCAGGAGCAAGGAATAAGAAGCCAAAATCAGTAAGATAGTTTTTAGTGTTCTCTATTCTTTTCTTTTTTGCTCTTTTTTGCTTTCCTCTACTTTGTTTTGATGGGGAACATTGCATGCTGCATCTTCAATGAAGTCCATGCAGTATCCTTCTACTGGTCTTACAGGAAGGGCCCAGGTTGGTAATCGTGGTTCTTCAGGTACCCTTGAGAGAAATGGACCTACTGAGACTGCAACCTATGAGCCATTGATTGGTAGAAAAGTATGGACAAGGTGGCCCGAAGACAACCACTTTTATGAGGCAGTTATAACTGATTACAATCGTGTTGAGGTGTGTTGTACTGTTGACTACACGTTTAAACAATTAATGGGTCTTTGTTACTCTTACCACTTTCCAACTGTTTTATAGGGCCGACATGCTCTGGTGTATGATATTAATACTGCAGATGAAACTTCGGAGTGGGTCAATCTGAAAGAGGTAAATGCATTGCCATGTTCATAGAGTTTCCATCAAGTTTCAACACAGTATACATTTATTCATTAATTTTTTACTGTGCAATATACGGCATAGATGTGTTGAATACTGAAAATTGTTGAATGCTGATGATTATCTTTATTTATTATCTTGTGTCAATATGTAGTGCATCTTGTTCTTATTCTTTTTATGATGCATTTTGAAAGATTATTGCTTCAAGTTTTGGACAATTGATGTGTGTCGAAGAGTCTTACGTTTGGTTACCAAACTCACCTCAACTCATCATTACAATTTTTTCAAATCCCAACACAAAATATAATAAATAATTCAACTTTTTCAAATCCCAAAATAATAATAATATTAAAAAATAATATTCTAATAATATTTTATCATCTCAACTCAACTCAACTCAGTTTAACATCCAAACGCAACCGGGCCAGAAGACAATTGGGTTTGAACGTTATAATGTTTGGAATGTATTCTAGTCCTTGTCGGTTGATTCTTCTATCTTTTTAAAGGGCCACTCTTCAGTGTTTCAATTCAGTCCCTAAAGGCTTCTTTGACCTGTTCTAGCTGCTCTATAGGTAATTTATTGGTTAATAAATTTTGATAGGAACAAAATTACCTGGCGCCTTTTGGCTAATCCTGCAGTTGTTTATGCATAGTCATTTTGTTTGTCCTTTATGCATTGTCATCTTGTGATAATATATCATTTGAACATGTCAGTTTTTACGGCACCTCCAGAACTTTTATTAATGTCTTACTTATGGTGAAGGAATACCACGGTTACATTGAAATTGATATCATCCTTGCTTATAACTATTAACTCTCAATTACTAGATATCTCCTGAAGATATCAGGTGGGAAGGTGAGAATCCTGGAGTTTCAAGTAAGAATGGCCACCCTGGACCAGGCCGGGGGGTAAAGAGATCCATTCCACGTGGTGGTGCAGTTGCCGGTGCAGGAAGAGGTAGAGGATCAAAGGGCCAGTCCCGAAACCACTTTCCCTTATCACAGAATGGAATTGGGAAGAAGGCAATGTGTGATATTGAAATAGTTCACACGGATACACTTATCAAGGAGGTATGGTAATGAAGGCATTTGATTATTAGAAGAAACTGTCAGTATGGTGGGTGAAAACTTGTGTTTCGCTAATATATGTGAAAATTAACAGGTAGAAAAAGTTTTTGGTGCTAATCATCCCGATCCCTTGGAGATAGAGAAAGCTAAAACAGTGCTGAAAGTAAGAACCATGTATCTTCTGCACTTTATCTTGCATGTTCTTTCATTACAACAAGTGTGATATGTCCTTTGAAACGCAGGAGCACGAGCAAGCCCTTGTTGATGCAATTGAAAGGCTTGAAGATGCATCTGACGGTGAAAGTGGTAATCACTAATTGACAAATAACCTTGTTATATAGTAGTTGGTGTTAAATAAAGTAGTATTGGCTTCTGTTGTATCAATTGTTTTAGTTTTTGTATAAACAGATTCAACGTTTCTGCTTGTGTGATTTGTTAATTAATTTTCAGTCCTTTAATTCACCAGCACTTGTCTAAGAAAATGGGACCAAGTTTTGAGTCTATTGCCATCCTATGTCTGAATTTTTCATTGATGCCATAGGTTAGGGAGCTCCTCGTTTCAACCACTTAAATAGAAAACCATTTAAAATACATCACAATCCAAACATCTGGAGTTCATATTGGTTTTCTAATGTTTTGAATTTTAAGGTGATAAAAGATCTTGTTGCTATTTTGACCTTATAGGCTCATACATCTCTGAACCGATAAACCAGTAGAATTAGCATTCATCAATTATAGTGTTATGCCCTCCTGCTGGGAAGAAAGAAAAGCTTTTAATAGCTGTATTAATGATGGAAACAATAGCTTTTACGTTCTCCTTTGGCTTCCAAGCAGATGGAGAACATCGTTTCTTGCAGGGGCAGTCGACAGAACAAGGATGAGGAACACCGCAACATGATGCAACTGGTGAGAGTAGAATAGTTGAAAGTCCTAATGGGGATAAAATTGGATAGAGAGGGTAGAGTCGCAATCCACATAAGGCCATCACATACAGTTTTATTCAGCACCTATGTATGTATACATGTAGCATGCCGTTCAATGTAAAAATCACCCAAAGTTTCATGCTTGGCTTGTGGTCTATTGGTTAGAAAATTAGGCTTGGTTATTTTGTTAGTTTAACTTAGCTGGGAAAATGCTTGTGTAAGATGACCATGTAAATATTATTTTGATAATGCATGCTTCTCTCTCTCTCTCTCTCTCTCTCTCTCACACACACACACACACACACACACACATTATTGGCTGGCCAATCTTTTTTACCGTGATGGCACAAAGAATCCAAAAGAACAATCTGATCCTGCAAATGAACAAAGGTGAAAGATCAGGATGCATATACACACAATGCAGGGATGGAACCCCAATCAGATCCCCGTGAACTGGTAATATATCTATAACGAAGAAGTAAATTCAAGGATAAGATGATCCATTTGTGCATCATAAGCAGTGGCTTAGCCCTTCCATCAAATGTGTTTTTTTAAGTTTCAACACGTCCAGCAGCATAACTCAACTTGTTCATCTGCTTCACACCAATAAAAGCTATTCAGAGTTCCCATAAGAAAGACTCAGCTTTTGGGGAACGTAGGATGGAGTTGTGTCGAAAAGGATTGAGGCGATCATGCCAAAAGGATACCCTAGACTCACATAGCCCAGAACTTGTTCAATCTGATCAAATCCTGCACTTAGAGGTGATTCCTGCCCTATTTGAACAGATCTCACCTCACGTCCCCCACCCCATCCCAAACAGGGTTATGGTTTCAACAGTGCCCTCGCACCCAATGGATTCACAATCACCTGCCCTATGGGGGAGGCATGCAGGGGTAGTTCTTGCCCGTGAACACAATAGACATTACACTACACAGAAAACACAGATTTTGACCCAAGTTTTCACACTACACAATCCCAAAATCCAAATACAATACCAAAAATTGCAAAGAAAAAACACGTGGAAAGAGATAGATTACCTCATGAAAGATGCTGTGAATCTGTGTAACAAAGCTATCCCATCGTCTATAGATATAATTATGTCCAACGTCATTGAGCCAAACAATAGCACTGAGTCCACCCGCACGCGCCCAGGTTGACGGGCAGATTTTCTCGCCTAGACCCTTGCAGCGCGGACAGGCCAAGTACTAGAGACCCGCTACCCCCGCCTTACCGGCAATTGGAGCGAGCACCTGTGACAGAAAAGACAAGAATGAGAGTTGCGCATGGTCGAACTGGAGCATCTAACAGTAACCAACATATAAATTCAGGTTAATGTGCTATTACCCTAAGCTACCACTTGTTTTATACTCTGCATCCCAAGATACCACATTGAACAGATTACACCTTCAAACTATTGGGGACTGACAAATAGCACTATACATCCAAATGTGATCATTACGATAATGAAAAATAAGTTATGAAGTACAATTTTGACTTTTGGATCTTAACAGAGGATGCCATTTGATAGTCAGCAATTGTCGATAGGTCCAACACATTGGTTTTCGTAGTTTGGAATGTGAAGTGTAAAACACCAAGAAATTTCAGGGTGAAAAGTGTATTTAGGCCATAAATTTATTAAAGAGAAATACAACACTCCAGATTAGGTTCAATGAAACATGATAATGAAGTAGCAAGTACTTAATTGTGCTTGTAAGAACTACCAAGGCCAGCAGCAAGGGCAAGACTTCTATTTTTTGAGTAATATAAAATTTTCTTCATAGCCCAAGTACACAAGAAGTATACAACAGCGAACACCTAATTACAAGTAAGAGCAAGACTTCTGTTTGACAGATGAAATCATGCCTATTAAAATCTTATGGTAATTTAATGCTTTCTGAACTGTAATAAAAGTACCAAAAGTTGTGAAATCTGTTCAATCAATAAAATTGTCTTCCACTCAATAATATAACACGACTTGGTTTGTTTTCACAAACTATCTCAACTTATCTCATCTCATTTTATTTAATCATTATAATTTCTCAAACTCTCACACAAAATACAATAAACAATTCAACCTTTTCAAATCCAAAAAAATAATAATATTAAAAAATTATATTCTAACAATATTGTATTCAACTTTCAACTTTTATCTCATTTCATCTCATCTCATATGTGTAACCAAACGAGCATTTTTGCTAAGAAAGACATGTATTCATCCACCTACTTCTTCAACTTATCCCCAACACCTTTTTAGATGTCCCATGTGAAATAACCTATGTGATTCACATATACATTTAGACAGACTCCAGGAATTGCTGGAAAATAAACACCAGCAAAAGGTTGGAGCTTTCATATCAAAAGCGATATGGTAAAGCTCCAAAAAGAACTAAGGACTCCCATGCTTAATCACACAAATTTATAATCAATTATAAAGGCACATGCCAGCCTGTAATCTGAAAAGTGTCTTACCAAAACATAAACCAGTCCGTAAACAAAATGTAATGGTCGCTCATTAATCATTTGAGAAATGCTTTGGCCATAAAAAGATCCAACAAAAGTAACCATATAGACAAGCCGATGTTTAGAAAAAACCAGCACCCAAGATTATCACTCATCAGATGGACTTACAATCTTACTCACATACACGGTCTCTTTGTTGGGTTCTAGTTACACACTGGTATAACTATTAATAATCAAAACATTTTCATTAGATTAGTAGTTTGCCATCTACATTTTGGATTAAAAACTTCCATACACTTTTCAAGCGAATTTCCCTTCAACGAGATACCATCTACTACTAAATCTACACGTTCAGTATATACTAAACAATAAGAAAACTATAATTCTTATAATTGACCGAACAGAGTATATAAGACCCATTAAAAACAATCATTAATTTTCATGAAGGGTGCATTTTTATTGATAAGTAAACCGTGGTTTTATTAAATTACAATATAAAGCAAGAAAGCTTTTAAAATCGAATGTTCATTCCATAGATCTGTAAAGTAATCCATCAAACAAACAAAAGGAACAATCTATTTACTGCAAAAGATCAAAAAAACCATTACGCTTTTCCAACCCAAAAAAGAAGAGAAAAAGAAAAAAGTCGATCTCTGAAATTTGTTGCAAAACAAGCAAAAGAAAAATCATACCTTCAGAAGAGCCCACTCGTAAAATCCTGTCAACAGACAGATTCTCACAGACCCACATGAAGATATGAACAACAATCTCGATTTTCGATAACCCAGTGAGAGAAGGCCTCCCACTTTAACCTCCCAGCGGCTCTCATGTCAAAGGTCACGGCCTTTTAACCTTTCTCTCCCAGCCCAGCTGATAATTTTTCAAGAGGCCCTGACAACCACCCAAGATTGAGTATGGGTGGACGAGAACCACCACTATTTCCTTTCCTTGTGTGCACACTGCAGAGATCTCAAGGCTCGTGTGGAGCTCGATTCATCTCGGGTTTAAGTTTGGCGGACTCTAGAGCCTATACTACGGTTTGACTTCCAGTGGGAAATTCGATGGAATCAGCAATTTTGCTTATGAGTTCAGAGTAATACACGTGGAGGGATCTGAGAATATGTGAAGCACTGTCGTTTTATTGTCAAATTGGAGTCAAGTTTTTTTAACCAAAGAAGTGAGTCCGCGGTGTCAATGTACCAACTCCACTCCGACTTTGATATTGTATATATTTTATAAAGATATATATATTTTTTATATATTAATCATATATATTTTATATAAACATAACTTATATAATTAATTAAATTTAATAATATGCTTGTATGAACAAATTATTATAAAATAATATAGTACTTATACTATAATATAAATAAATTAAATTCATTAATAATAGTTTAGTATATGTAAACACCATATTATTAACTATTACTACCATGTAACACTAATATATAATAACAACTAATGTATAAACACTAATATATAATAATATGTAATACTAATTATATAATAACTAATGTATTGTGTATAAACACAAATATATAAATTTATAATAACATATAATACTAATATATAATAACTAAAGTATAATAACATCATGTACTAGTAATGTATAATAATCAATGTATCATAACGTCTAATACTAATGTATAAATATTAATATATAATAACATATAATACTAATATATAAACATTAACATATAATAACATATAATATTAATATATAAACATTAACATATAATAACATATAATACTGACGTATAATAATAATAATTTGTACAATGATTTATTTTTTCAATTTTAGTTATGTTTTAATAAAATTGAAATTAAAAAAATATTTTTTAAAAAAAACTGAAATCTAGAAACTCAAATCCGATTAGCAAGAGCTCAAAATTGTCAAATTGAAATTTCAAATGGGTTAAGAAAGAAAAATCCAATAAAAAAATTCAAATCCGACTCCGGAACGAAGTCGGAGTCTGATCGGAAGTTATGCGAATCGGAGTCAGAGTCAAAGCTCCGACATTGTCCGTGCTCAACCCTACTTTCAATAAGGGACATGAGGCAACGTCGTTTGGAAGATAGGCAGAGTTAATAGAACGGCACCGTTTGAGGATCTCCAGTAATTGTCAAGTTATCAATGTGTTAATTGACTTTTTTTTCTTTTTAACCTTCACTAATTTTCTTCTCATAGGGTTTCTTTTTGTCTGGAAGACATTAATTTGCTTTCAGCTTGTTCCTTATGCACCACTCAACTAATCTAATCTTTTATATATATATATATATATATATATATATATATATATATATAAATTCTAAAACTTTGGATTTGGATTGTTTAAAGAAGTATTCTAACAGAGATCATTTTCCAAGTTATTAGGTTTGGATTTTTAAACATGCTTTTGGTCAGCTAGGTAATTTTCATGTTTATATATCAATTTTTTTATATAGGAAATAGACATCCATTTCATTCTATAAAAGAAATAAGTTACATCTATGACTCAAGTTACAAGCCAATCTAACATTTGTTATAAACTTTCCCGTACTCAAATTTCTTTACGACGGGCATTGTCTTAACTTCTAGAAACTTTCAAAAGAGAATATCATTCTTTGTATAAAACAAAGATAAAACCATCTCCTACCTCCAAATGAGAATAGGGTACCCAAACTCCTTCCTCCAAAAGAGAAGTGAACACCACCCTCATCCCCCTAAACGGAGGAGGAAGAACCAACACTGCCCTCCTTCAAAAGAGGAGGGAGTTCTCCTACTATGGACATAAAGTCAAAAAGCCTACTTCAATTATTTTCTCATACAAACAAAACAAAAATACATACACTAAAAACGTAACAAAAAATAAAAAAACACTAGAAAAAAGAAATTGTAGTGGCGCGTGAAGGACACGCACCACCCTGGAAAGAAGCCGATCGGTAGATCTTGAAGGTGCTGGAGTCATTGGACCTTGATATGCCGTGCGTGGCATCAATGGAAGAAGATTCGTGGCGGCGCGTGGGCGCCACATGCTCCATTTGACTCGCACGTGGGTGTGATGCACCGCTACAATTGGCGTCCAATCTAATTAGTGATCCAAAAGCTCTATAACTATTAGATACTATTTAACCCTCGTGATTATAATATGTACACAGTTTTTTCGGTGAAAATCTACTTTAATAGTTATCTTTGTACTACTAACATAATCCATATTTGAGTTGGTTTGATAAGAATGAGGATTTTCTTTTGTTTTTATTGTTTTATCAAACCAATTAGATTTTTTTTCCCACTTTATTATACCCCACTGTTACTACTTTTAGTATTGTCCAAATTCGATTTGAAATTATAAGGGCACCATGTCACATGGGTTACCACAAACGGGGCTTAAATAAACATATGGAAAACTCTATTATACATCCACTATTTGCTCCACTCATTTACACACATGACGTGTCCCCCCCCCCCCCCCCCCCC
>QEOU01000931.1:0-74123 GCA_003122765.1 Juglans cathayensis | reverse complement strand
TATGAGTATTTTGTGTGATTGGGAAAGATTAGAATATGTACTATGTGGAAGGAAAATGATTTTTAAGTGACATGAGTTAACTCTCCGGACCCTCGGGTACGGGGCTTTACACTTTGAGCTTTTGAAGTACTTGCCATATATGCTGACCTAATTATTCTCTTCACACCAAAGGAAACTTTTCATGCTGATTCTTTCCTCTTTTTCTTTTTATTTTATTTTTTTCTCTTCTTGGTTCAAAGGGTTTTCCTTTCTTTTGTCACCGTTATAAGTTTTCCTCTTAATTTTTCTTTGGCCAAGCAGAAGATAAATAAACATTTTATAGGATGAATACTTAGGCTAGATTGAAAGAATGCTCCTTTTTTTTTATTTTTTTTATTTTTTTTTTATCTATTCAATTATGATGGTTTTCGGCACGTGCAATTTATAATTTGTATACCTTTTAAGTCGGGTTTAGATAGACAGTACTTTATATGAGATGAGATAAAATATTTTGAATAGTAGTTGAATAAAATATTGTTAGAATATATGTTTTAGTATTATTTTTATTTTGATATTTAAAAAAGTTAAATTATTTATTATACTTTTATATAAAAATTTAAAAAAATTATAATAATATGATGAGACTAGAGTAGCCTTAATTCATAAGCAATAAATTAGAAATATTTATTAAAGGACGGCTCCATAAATACGTAATCATGATCATTTATTAAACGATATCTCTAATAAAAATTAGTTCGACTATATTTTTGTATTAATGGGAATTGGCGCCTACATATATATAACAGGGCCAGTTGCTTGCTTACGTACCAAGCTAGCCATTCTCGCAAGCTCCCCCAATTTTGATTATTATTCTTGATTTAACTTATTATTAGAAAAACTAATTAATAAAAATAAGACTAGGGAACCATGCTTAATTGATCTATTCCGATAGAGTTTTTTTTCAAATTTTTTATGAATATAATTATCGATGTATTAAAATATTAAATATATATAAAGATATATTCACAAGTACTGATCTAAAAGAATCGTAGACATGCATGATGATGAAATTAATTAGTCAACCACTTTTATTCTGCAATTATGTGATGAAGAGGAATATTATAAAGAATCCCAACAAATCTATATTCAGAAAAGGATGGGAGAAATATCTATAAATACCAACGATCTGATCGAGATATTAGTTTTCATTGCATGCATTTAGTTTTCCATTGATCCTAATTTGGTCCATTCCTCATGCAGTAGTATGTGTTATCAAACAAAAACCTTGCTTGGCTTTAAGTCTCAAGATATATTGATCTTCACCTTCTTTATGATCTTTGGCATGTTCAATATTACAAATCATGCATGCAACCAAGCAGATCGCAACTCTCTCATGCATGCATGATGTCCTTACCCTTCAGTAGTACGTCTTCTCCTTCTTTAAATTGGTCTTCCAGTACTGATTGTTGCCACTGGGAAGGTATTTCTTGTGATGCTAACCATCAGGTCACCCATATTTGGTCACCTTTTAAAGGCCTCACAGGGAGTGTATCTCCTTCTCTTGGAAACCTCTAATTACATCTCCTCTCACCTAAATCTCTCCCACAATTAACTTTCAGGTCCTCTCCCTGATGAGTTCTTTTCATCCTTGAATCAACTCATGATTCTAGATTTGAGCTTCAACTATCTAGCTGGAGATATATCTTTATTATTATTTTCATCTAATGAATCATCTATGGGCTGGCCTGCTTCCATTCAAATAATTGACATGTCTAGCAATTATTTGCAGGGCCTTAGCTTCCAATAATCATGGATGTCAAGTTCCTAAGGGATTAAGTGCATGTTCCAAATTAGAGGTTTTCCGGGCATATGTAACTCCAGCAGTATCTTTAGCATGCAAGATTGAAGAGAAGGCTATAAGTGTGACTTTATGTTTCAACCTTTGATCACTTCTTTTTCTCACTCAGGCAACTTAATTTGTAATCACTTTAGTTTTCCTGCTTTTGATCATTCCTGACATTCCTGACGTTAATTAAGGAATAAGTAGATTTTATATTCTCAAAGTGTAAGAGGTTTTATACAATTCATGTACTCCAAATTATCGAAACCAACACATTACACTATCAAACTATCTAAACATGATATTAATTAGCACCTTCAATTAAGATCCGACCATCACAACAACAAATTTTAATTTTAAGAACGAAATTATTTAGAGACGAACTAAATTTCATCCCTAAAAGTAATTATTAGAGACGAAATTTAAATTTTGTTTCAAAAAATGGATGACTTTATATAAACGTTCGAACAGCTAAATATATGTTCGAACTAGATCTTTTGTGACAAATTAGGTTGTCTCAAAAAGTCAAACCCGTTCGAATAGCAAAAAATCCGTTCGAATATGGAATTAATGTTTGTTCGAATGGTTTATATATAATTTGTTTGAATAGTAATCTTGGCAGGGAAGTAATTTATTTTGCTGAAGAAAGTTGAAATCCGTTCGAACCTCAATTGGTTTGTTCGAACGGGAAATATGTGGTCGGAAAATTTGGCGGGAAGGTTGCAAAATTGTTCGAACTTCACATATTGTATTCGAACACAACATTTATGCATTCGAACGGATCATTTGGTGGGAAATTAAACTAATTGGCGGGAATTTTTTTAAACCTTATTCGAACCGAACATAAAATATTTACGAATTCATAAATTAATTTTATGTAATTAATGTAAAAATATTTTAGTGATTTATTTTATGTTAAATAAGATTTTTAGTTAAATAAATATTACTTATAGTGTCATTTTTTATATTATAGTGAACAGTAAGTAAAATGAAAAAAAAAACATAATTAACAATAATCTAGCTAGCAAACACTAAAAATAAAAATCATACATTAATTGTAGCCCAAAAATTTAATGTATGGCGAGAATATAATGTATGAGTATTTGAATATTTAAATTAATTATACAAAATACAAATAGTCATGATTGTACATACAAAAAAACACATTTAATACAAATAAAAGATATACACTACTGGGCCAGATCGTGTAGCATCGCCTCTACTCCAGTAAAGCTTGTCTCAATAATAGTCACTCGAGATATGAGCTTCGACTCAGTTTCTGCGAGGGCGACCCGGATTGCATCAATGATCTCTGATGTCTATATGTGCATCTTTGCACTCACGATATCTGCAATCTCCTCGCGAGTAGCATTGTGTGATGCACCATGTATAGATGCCTCACTTTATATGCCCTGTGCACCTCCCTGGGTGTCGACCGCCTCTGTAGTGGGTGCACAAATACAAAATCTGGAGTGTCTGGTGCTATGAGACAAGGTCATCGAGTTGATCAGTCCAATTGGCTCCGGAACACGCTAAAACACATATGGCCTAATACTTTTCGCTAAAAGAAATAGTGTGGGCAAGACTCTAAACGGCAATATATCTGTCATAAAAGTTTTTTTTATAAGTAAAAGTATTATATATATAAAACTGAGTAACCAAATACACTGAATAAAATAGAACTCTACCTCTCGTAATATAGGTGACCTTTGATCGAATCTTAACGAATATATATATCGCTAGGTCGATAGGCACCCCACGAGTAACCTGTAACATAAATTGTGCTCGGTCCATGCTTACCTTAATCTTGTGTAGTCGCGGATTGATGTTGTTGACTATTATAATTTTCATGATGTTGAAAAAACTAGATAAGTCCACTTATTTGATGCTCTTGCTCCCATCATAGGAAGGAGCATCTAGACCTACAACCAACTGACGAACGTTATGATCAGCGAGGCCATTGATCTCATCAGGCATCACAGTATTCTCTTCCTCTGCAGTCTCCCCATCACCTGCATGTGTAGACTCTCTAGGCACCGCGTTAGAATATGCAGTGGGCAGTCCAAAGATACCAAGAAAATCAACAACTGCATCAACTGAAAATTGTACTGAGACGCCTCGAACAGAGAAGGTATATGCGTCATCCTCCTGGCTGGTACGACCAAGTTCTCTATAGAACTCAGATACAATATTAATTTAGGAAACTATCTTGTCTGTCCCTTCATCTTTATGATCGATGATCGCTGTCCAACCACGATTGAGAAAGACAGATGCGAGAGATTGTCTCTCCCACAGAAGGTCCCTAAAATCATCTATCTTCACTTAGCGCTCCAACAAAATAGTCCTCTCTTGTACTTCTTCGCTAGATGATTGCCCTGACGCGACCTGCTTCTTTCCCCAAGAAGCCATTAGAATGACTCTAAATTTAATTTATAAAATTAAGAACAATTATTACAAAATATCAAAATTATAATTAGATCAAGAAAATTATATCTAACAAAAAATTAAAATAAGAAATGTACCATTCGAATGACTAATAACACATTCCAACGGTAGTACAGTGCGTTCGACCGGTAATAAATATTCGTTCGAATAGTGTTTTAAATACTATACCGTACCGGCCGAAACAACCTAAATATGCCATACCGGCCACTGGTCCGGTATAGGTATTACATATATTTCATTTCGGCTGATATTTCGGCCTTTAAAATTTTTTTTCATTTTTTCAAACTACAATCTCATTTTTTGACCTCCAATTCAGACTAGACTATTTATAATTTATATATAATTTATTCATATACAGACTATTATTTTGGAATATAATATATATATTTATATATATTATTTATTCATATATCGACTATCCCGAAACGGTACCGATACTAAAATATTTCGTTTCAGTGTTTTGACTGGTACGACATCCGGTTCGGTATTCAAAACATTGCGTTCGAAAGCTAATACATTGCCGTTCAAACCATATAAATGTGGTTCGACCAATCACCATTCATATGCCGTTCAAACGTCTAATACACATTCGAACGACGATTTCTGGACCGAGCTGGGCAATGGCATTGCGGGTTGGAGAGTGGTGGTGGACGATGGCTTTGATGGTAACATTTGGTAGTCCTTGGCACTGGTGCGGTGAAGTGGAGAGGTTTGTGCATTCTAATGACGCTAGGGTCTGGACACAATGGCTAATATTTACTTTTTACCGTTCAAACGAATAGTTATGACGTTCGAATAGTTTCCATAAAAATTTTATCCGTTTGAACGCCTTATGGATACCGTTTCAACGGGAAAAAAATATTGCATTAGTTATTATTATATTTGTTATATAATGTAGTATATATATTATAGTATACTTATATATAATATACTTATATATTTAATATACTTATATAATATACTCTTATATAATATACTTATAACACTTATGTAGGTGCACTATATAATTATATAATCTTGTACACTACTGTATCTTTATCTTCTACTATATATATAGACATATATATTCTTAACTTATATTATTCTTATTAACTTATACTTATATATATTCTTAACATAAATATTATACTTATATGTACCTATACTTTTACATATATAGTTATAAATTAGATATATAATATAATTATATATATTGTACGTTCGAACGACCTATTATTACTGTTCGAACGGTTTAATTATATGTTCGAATGGAAATTTATAGCGTTCGAACTTATAGAATATGTTGGCGCCATTGATAAGTTGTGGAGAGATCAATTTGCGCCATATTACACTTTTAATTATCAGTTCAAACGTATATAATTGACGTTCGAATGGGTGTGGGCTGAATTGATCGAAGCGGGAAATGTTTACCGCTTCCCTATTTTCGGGTTCGAACGGTTAGTAAATTCCGTTCGAATAAGAAAATAAGAAATAAGACGTCTAGAAGCACAAACGTGCTGGACATTTGGAAAATTTTGTTTTTGAGATATGGAGAGCATGAGAAAGAGAGAGACTGTGAGAGACACTATGCTGGACATCAACTCTTTCTTTCTCTTCAATTTGGTAAGTTGTGGGGTAGAAGAAATAAAAGGGAAAAGAATGAAGGGGGAAGGGTTTAGGCTACAAAATGCATCGTTTTGTTTGTTTGTTTTTTTAAATAATATATGTTTGCAAGGATATAATGTCTTTGCAAGTAGTTACATATTTGGTAATGTATTAATTAGTGGCAACCAAATATCACTAAAAAAGACTAAAACAAGCATCAGATCGGAATTAATTTTTTGCGACTAAAAGTTTTTGGGATGACATGATTTTACCGCGTTTTTAGTGGTGAGATCTTGTTCACTAGAAATTAATGAAATGATGAAAATACACAAGATTAGGCTTTTGCGGCCAACATTGCGACACTGCTACTCCTAGATAGGCTAAAGTCATATATATCATTATATATATATAAGCAACAATAATATTGGGATCATGGTTCACACAACATTTCGATCTAAATGGAAGCTAATTAAGATAGACAAACCAAGTGATCTCGCAATATGGGAAACAATAAATATATGTTGTGGAGCTCTATTCCTTTAGATCTTCAAATTCGTAAACAACTCGGATAATTTTTTTTTTCTTTTCCTTCAAAATATTACAATTCATTCATTCGAAAGTCAACCATTGAAAGATGATCATCCGACTTCAAAGAATTATTAATAATGGTGGTTAGATTTTCCTATCTCTCTTATTTTTCCATAGTTTCATATAACTGTCACTACAAGAATTATGGCCTTTTGCCATGAGGGGGTGCGGTCGAAATAAGTGCATCTTTCGTAGGAAACGAACTATTTCCCACCAATTTTTCTCGTGGGAGACTCGTGGAATTAAACGGGTGGGGAAAGAGAGAGACGAGAGCGGCACGGGTTGGGGGGAATGGGGGAAGAAAGAGAAAGGGGGAAAAGTGAAAACGCGGGTAATTAATTTTATTATCTATTGCGGCGAGAAGATGTCGCCTCAAAAAGTCAATTACTTCGTCATAACAACATAATAAACCACGAATGGATGAAATATCTGGCCAAACTATTTGCGGCGACCAAATTTCGCCACAATAAACAATGTTTCGGTGGAAAATCTTCTTTTCCCCACAAAGTTTTTCTTGCCAAGTTAATTTTGTGGGAAAAGGCTAGTTTTATTTTTCACGAATGGTTTTCGTGTGATTAGGCCATTATTTGCCACCACCGTCTGTCATGGAAAAAGAATTCATGGCAAAAGGCCATAATTCTTGTAGTGCATGTGGTGGTTAGATTCATTATTGGATTTTGGGCGGTTTGTGGCCCGTGGGCTTTTAGCCCGAATTGGAGAATTACATATTTTGGATTTCTTAACGACTTAAAAGATAGACTTTATGTAACTCCAGCAGTATCTTTAGCAAGATTGAAGCGAAGGCTATGTGTGCATTCATGTCTCAACTTTTGATCACTTCTTTTTCTCACTCAGGCAACTTCATTTGTAATGCTTTGCTTTGAGAGATGAAACACAAAATTTGAAAAAAATTTCTAAATTTTATTCAGTCATATATTCTCAAAAAACAAACACTTATTTTTTATCTCATCTCATTTAATTTCTTATTATTTATTACTATTCATCAACTGTATTATACACAAAAAAAATTATCAGTGGGACCTATCATTTCTTTATTTCGGCAACAAATAGTGGGTCTTAGTAACGGTAACACTGAAATGTGTGGAAAAAGAATAGGAAAAAAAAAGGGCAAGTGGTAAATGGAAAAAGCCGAAATGTTAGGAAAAAAAAAACGCCGAAATGTTAGGAAAAAAAAACGCCGAAATGTTAGGAAAAAAAAAGGCAACGCATGAACACAGCCCAAAAAAAAAAAAAAAAAAAAANAAAAAAAAAAAAAAAAAAAAAAAACCCAAGTGGGTCCCACAACCATAAATACTTCACAAAAAAATTAAACTAATCTCATCTCATTTTTATAAACAAACACAATTTTATCTTATGTTATGTTATCTTATCTATACTCAACATATCTCAATACAATTAAAACATATCAAGAAATCTCATTTCATCTCATCTCTAAAAATAAACGAGACTGGAGGCCGTTTGGATTCGCAAAATGTTTATCTTATGTTATAATTTTTTTAAGTTTTCACATAAAATATAATAAATAATTTAATTTTTTTAAAATTTAAAATAATAAGAATATTAAAAAATAATATTATAATATTATTATTTTTAATTTTAATTTTTCATTTAAAATCATCTTTATCTCATTTCTGAATCCAATTCAACTATTATTCCTCTTTTACTATACTTTTACTATTATATATATAGTACTATATTTGAAATTTTTATTTTTTTAAAATATTTTTTTAACATTCTTAATAGTTAAGAAAAATTAAAAAAATATACAACTCTACAACATGCATCAGTTTTATTTAAGCCCTGTTTATGGTAACCCATCTGCACGTACAGAAGGCATACGAAGGTTCTGCGCAACTTCTCTGATCTTGTACTTAATAGCGTGAAGGCAAAAATGTAAATTAATTTGGTAAAGCTGTTGACTGACTTGGACAAAATCTAAATTAATTAATTAATTTAATTAAGAATACAAAAAAGTTTGCCGTAAAGCAAGAGTTCTATTATTGCTTGCTTAAAATTAGCGATAGGAATTGAAACATCATGCATCCACATAGCACGCGGTCTACTCAAAAGTCGACGCGTACGTTGGTTAGCTTTCTCCTTTTGTAGTCATCAATATTAATAATGCACGCAAAAAGAAAGATAATGTATTGAATTTGCACACCAAGGTTCTACGTAACTTCGCGTCTCCTTGACTCAAAGAAGGATAATGTATTGAATTTGTACACCAAGATTCTACGTAACTCGTTTAGATGATTAGATGAGATAATTTTAGATGAATTGAAAAAAATATTATTTTTAATATTATTATTATTTTAAGATTTGAAAAACTAATATTTATAATATTTTATATAGGAGTTTCAACAAATTATAATGATGAGATGAGATAGAATGATAGTGTTTGTATATCCAAACCGAGCCTTCAAGTTAACGTGAAGTCATTTGAGTGTTTTTTTCTAAGTATTTTTTAATTTTCTTAAATAATTATTATCATACATGTTTATCAATCTAACAGAATATTAATATATGAGTAGTGTTACTATGCTTCCTCGATTTGTCCACTTGGTGTGACACCCCTAGTGCAAATTGCACTCTTTTTTTTTATTTATTTTCTTTTTATTTCAAACATTTTTTAAACATTTTAAAAAAAATAAAAAAAATACTAATATAGTAAGAGTCACTTTTGAAAAACAAAACAATATATAAACAATCAAAATGAAAGGACAAATCAATGAGGCATAGTAACATTATTATATATATATATATATAGAGAGAGAGAGAGAGTGTCTATCTAATTCCAAGGAAATCATGGGGATAATCGCGCCATTTCAGCTGCACATTCTAATTGATAAAATGGAGCCAGCCATTATCTTGATATAGAGAGGATGGCATGCAGCTTCCCTCATTACTTAATACTTATTGAAACAATGATGTTGTGACAGAACAAGAATACCATATCATCTATAATATTTCAGAATACTTAATAATTTTTTTTACAAAATTTGTCCTATCTATGATCTATATATATATGCCATGATATTAAAAATTAGTTCTTACGGAAAATAATTTAACTAGTATGCAGTTTATGATAAGATGATAAGACCACGTTATGCATACTCTGGGATTATCTTACAAATATTCTTTTCACCTTCTTATTTCAAGACTACGATGAAATATATATTTTGTTTCAATTTTTGGTTTTTGTTATATTTTTGTTTTATGCTATATATATATATATATATATTAAAGGAGTTATAATTTCGTTGAAAAGCAATATCAATAGGAAGGCAAAATCTTCTAATCGGCGATTCCGGCGATGCCCAAAAAATAGCCTCTAATGAAATACTGTCACGTAGACCTCTTAGAGGACTTATCTTGAACCGCAAAACATAGGATGCCCAAACCCTTTCTCTTCCAACCCCACGAACGCCCAGGCCATTTCTCTTCCCTCACCGACGCCCATACCACTTCCCAAAATTTGTGCAAACACAGGCTCGGATTTTCCAAAATCAGCAAACATGACGTGATATTTGAGAAACTTATCAAAATCTAGACAGCCGGCCATGTCCCACAATTTGTGCAAATACATCGATTATTATATATTATTAGTACATGTTATTATATTTTAGTTATTATATATTAGTATTACATATTATTATAAATTTATATATTTGTGTTTATACATAATACATTAGTATTAAATGTTATTATACATTAGTTATTATATAATTAGTATTATATGTTATTATACATTAGTGTTTATACATTAGTTGTTGTTATACATTAGTGTTACATGTTAGTAATAGTTAATAGTATGGTGTTTACATATACTAAACAATTATTAGTGAATTTAGTCTATTTATATTATAGTATAAGCATATTATTTTATAATAATTTTTTCATACTAGTATATTATTGAATTTAATTAACTATATAAGTTATAATTATATAAAATATATATATTTTTATAAAATATGTACAATATCGGAGTCAGAGTCGGTATATCGCCACATCCAACTGTTTTAGTTAAAAAAACTCCTGAGTCGGTGCGTAGTCGGAAATAGAATCGAATTTTTGAATTTTTGCTCATTCCTAATATCAAACATTAAAATAATTTGGTAAAACTGTTGATTGACTTACATTTTCTAGAAGAAGTGAATCATTTGTTTCATTTGTTTCATTTGTTCTCAACAAATGACGATCTCTGCAAGTTATGATATATATTCACCCTAGTCCCTAGACCAAACCAATCAGGACGGCTCCCTGATAATGCCATTAGTTCTTTTCAACCATCCACATATCAAGATCATCATCGTTATGAATAATGCCAAAAGGAAGAAATTTATTCTTTTTAAGATTATTAATATTTTTTTGTATATGTATAATATTAATCAAGTTACACGAGTTTTTATAACATTCATTCACCTCATTAGCGGCCTAGCTAGCTAATGGTGGGAGATTTATGTGACATTAATGACAGAGCATAAGAGTGAAATAGCATCTCTAACCGTTCCCCAAAATGCAAAAGTATCAAAATCACACATCTTTAATGATATCATGCATGGTAACTTCAGCTGGCCTAAACGGTGAGTTATTTTTTTAGTCCTCATGAACTACATATGTCAAACGAAAAGGAATTAAGAAGAATGGTTTGCACCGACCAAATTACTATATTCCTCTACTTTATATTTAAAAGAGAAATATTAGATATAATTTTAAAGTGTTTAAGTCTCGCGTATTTTTTGAAAAAAAAAAATAGGATCCATTATTAAAAAATATTTTTTATGTATGACATCCATTTCTTTCAAAAGTAGTACTATGCGGGACTTATACACCAAGACTATAAATATCATTAAATAGATGAAAAATAAGCATAATTACTCTCAACCCGATGGTTGGATCTTAATCGAAGGTGCTAAATATCATGTTTAGATAGTTTGAGAGTGTAATTATGTGTTGGTTTCGGTAATTTGGAGAACATGAATTGTATAAATTACCTCTTACACTTTGAGAATATAAAGTCTACTTATTCCTTAATTAACGTAAAAAATGAACAAAAGGAGGAAAACTAAGGATTATCATTATCCTTCTTTGAGTCAAGGAGAAGCGAAGTTACGTAGAATCTTGGTGTGCAAATAATTCATTGGTCCTACCCGTTTTTAATTTTTGTCTTTTTTCAAGCATTTAATAGTAGTATTATGATTGATTAGTATTATTTATGTTGATGACTACGAAAGGAGAACGCTGATGAACCTCGACCTTTGACTATAAATTATTCGTTACGAATATGCCTTTCCACAATTTACGAGGCAGAGTTTTTTGTATTCTTAATTAAATTAATTAATTTACATTTTTGCCATCACCTTATTAAGTACAAGATGAGAGAAGTTGCGCAGAACCTTCGTATGCCTTCCCATACAGATTACCTCATGATATCTTCAGCGTTCTTCTCATTGTCTAAGCCGGCAAATTACCAATATTCCCTTCCACAATTAAGCTTCTAAATTTCTCGCATTGCATTCATGGCCACTCAAACACCCTCTTCATCTACTTCTAAAGTTAGTAAGAAAAGAAATAGAGATCATTCATCTTCGTCTCATTGGAAACATGAAGTTTTCCTCAGTTTCTATGGCAAAGACACTCGTAAGGGTTTTACGAGTCATCTACATGATGCTTTAAAACGGAAAGGCATTCTCGTCTTTAAAGATGACGAAACACTCAAGCAAGGAGAATACATTTCTGAAGCGCTTCAGAAAGCAATTCAAAAATCACAATACGTCATCGTCATTCTTTCCGCAAATTATGCTTCTTCCAAATGGTGCCTCAGGGAACTTGCTGAGATCGTTGAATGGGAGGAAAAGACGAAGCTGATCACAATTATTCCTATTTTCTACCATGTGGATCCTTCAGATGTAAGAAATCAAAGTGGGACTTTTGCAAAAACTTTTGCCGCACATGAAAAAGCTTCCAAGGTAGACATCAAAGAGATTGATATGTGGAAAAAAGCTTTCAGTAAAGTGGGCAATATTACCGGAGAGCACATACATGACAAGTAACATTTCTTCTTTTCTTCTTCCATTGACAGATAGCAAGCAATTAACATCTATCTATTTACTTAAATTATGACATTTATAATTTTTAAAATGTTTAAATTGTGATTTGGTCTGACAGCTCGAGTGTTGCAAGAGGGAATGTATTGAAGTACGAATTAAAGTGTTTCGCTTCCTCTAATAAACAGTGCTAATTATCAGCTAAAGCGTTTTTTTTTTTTATCGTGTGATCTAGTCATATTAATTGTTCTATCAATTTACAGGTGCGAATCAACAATTATACAAAAAGTCTGTGGACGTATATCTAATGAGTTGAATTCTAGATTCTCACGTCATGATTACGATAAACTTGTAGCAATAGACTCCCATGTAGACGAAATGATGAAGTTATTGGATATGGAATCGAACGATGTTCGCTTTGTAGGAATTCATGGGATGGGTGGTGTTGGTAAGACAACGCTGGCCCAAATAATTTATGATCGAGTTTCTAATTCTAATTGTCGATTTGAAGGAAGCAGCTTTATTTCTTGTATTAGAGAAAAATCTACTACTGCTCGTGATCTAGCTTCTTTACAAAAAGAACTCCTTTCTACAATCATGCAAGAAACAATACATGTATGGGATCATCACCAAGGAATCAAGGTGATAAGAAGCATGCTGCGTAATAAAAAGGTTTTTATCGTCCTTGATGATGTGGATAGTGAAAAACAATTAATGGCACTATGGAGTCACGATTGGTTTGGTCCAGGGAGTAGGGTGATTATAACATGCAGAGATAGTCATCTGTTGAAAACACATGGAGTGAATGATATCTATAAGGTTGAGCAGCTTGAAACTACTGAAGCTTTGCAACTCTTCAGTTTGTCAGCCTTCGAGCAAACCCATCCAAGGGAGAATTACAAGGATCTATCTATGGACTTTGTGAATTATGCTCAAGGCCTTCCTTTAGCTCTAAAAGTTCTAGGTTCCTTCTTATTTGGGAGAACAATAGATGCCTGGACAAGTGAGAGAGAGAAACTAAAAGCAATTCCTAATCCAGAAATTATGGATGTACTTCAAATCAGTTTTGATGGGCTGCAGGAATTGCAAAAAGAGTTATTTTTGGATATGGCGTGTTTCTACGGAGGACATGAGCACATATTTTCTGAGATGTTATTAGAAAGATTTGGTCATTATCTCATCGACCTTGATGTTCTCGTCGAGAAGTCCCTCATAAGCAAATCATATAAGGGAACCTTGATCATGCATGATTTGCTAAAAGAACTGGGCAGGGAAATAGTTCGCCGCGAATGCCCTGAAGAACCTGGACGACGTAGTAGACTGTTTCGTGTAGAGGATCTCTATCACGTACTGAAGAATGATACTGTAAGTTGATTAGTGTAGATATTAATATAGAAAGGTATATTTTCATCCTAATTCTTGCTAACCCGTTGTTCTTGGTTACAGGGAACTGATGCAACTAAAGCCATAGTCGTGGATTTTTGTCCTGAAACGAAAGATCGGAGACTCAACGGCAAAGCATTGTCAAAGATGAGAAAATTGAGATTTTTTAAATTTCATCAATCTCGAACTTTAAAATGGCATGGAAAACCTTTAAAATACATGCCAACCAATGAGTTGCGATACCTAGAGTGGCCTGGATATCATTCGAAATCCTTGCCGAGCAGTTTCCAACCTGAAAATCTTACTATACTAAGGATGCCTGGCAGCCGTATCAAACAACTATGGAAGGGGTCGATGGTAAGTTTCTCACTCATATAAATACGTCTTCTTCTTAATAATCCCCTGTTAATTTTCCAAACAAGTTATTATATTTATATTTTGATCCAATTAACTACTTGTTTATAACAGGTTTTAGAAAATTTGAAGGTATTTGATCTGAGTTATTCTGAGAACTTGATTGAATTACCAGATTTGACTGGAGTCCCAAATCTTGAGAGAGTACACCTGGAAGGTTGTAGAAGCTTGTGTGAGGTTCACCCATCCATCGGAAGTCTAAAACAATTAAATGAATTGCAACTTGACAAATGTACAAGCCTTGAGAAGTTACCAGACCTGAGTAGTTTGGAATGCTTGACCGATCTTTGGGCAGAGGAAACTGCTATAACACAAATACCATCTGTCAATCTAATGCCCAAGAGCATCCGTAGGTTCCATCTTCAAGGACGCAAGTTGATGCGACTTAAATCAAGAGATCCCATCTATGATATCGGATCACTTGTAGAATATCAGAAGGAAGGAATATATGATTACGTAGAAGCAGCGTACATTGATTTTGACAGCAAAGGAGAAAATATTTTAGACATGGCAGGTGGAGTTGTTTCGGCTTTAGATGACGATTTGGTGAGTCAGTTTGTCTCTCTCATTCTTTTCTATAGAAAAAAATAAAATATGTCAGAAAAACGCTTTAATAAAAAAGGATTTCATTTCACAAATAGAAAAATGCTTTATTTTTGCTGCAATTAACGTCTCTTTTTACAGAGGATGATAAGAGGATGGTCGTTAGGATTCCATATCCCGGAGTGGGTCCAGTATAAAAGTAATGGCTCATCTGTAAAGATAGATTTGGATGCTAATATGAATCCGGAGATGGGGTGTGCTTTTTTTATTGTTTGTGATTCTGATAAATTCTTTTCCCTTCATTGGGAAGATGCTTCAATTTCTTCGTTATACAAGGGATGGATTACAAGCAGGTCAGAGGTGAGGCTTAAATTAGAGTTTGAGACGGAAGAATATTGTGAGGAATATGATTGTTTGGATTGCAGATTAATAACTCCTCCCTTGAACGTCTCTTTCGGTAAGCAAGTTGGATTCTGGGTGTATATACCGGCGGTTTTGCGGTTAATGGACATACGGAGAGTCAATAAGATTTCATTTGAAACAGGCTGGCATCCGTATTTTTCCAAGAGTCTTGAAAAAGTAGAAGTGAAAGAATGCGGGGTGCATTTAATATGTCCAGATGATGCTAATTCAAAGTTCTATAATTGCATTGCTCCTTTTGGCCGTTCGGGATCTTCTAATTCAGATTTCCATCGACAATTTGTCGGCTATATGAAAAAGAAGGAGGCATTGTAACATTCTATGTTCTTTGGGGAAAAAAAAACGAGGAACATTATGTGGATATGTTCTGCGACCCCGAGTGAGCCGGCGTAATCGATCCGAAGCGGCATGTACGTGTCTGATTATTATAAAGTCGGTTCCTCAATTTGGCTAGTATCGGGTTTGTTCTTCGGGTGTTAAACTGACCGAATATAGATTTGTTCTTACCTTTTCAGTTCTCTCGAAGCCTAGCCTCCAAATCCAACTCGCGGCTCACTGTCTGTTGGTCTTTTTTGAATAAATAGAGTTTGCTTTGTAACATTTTTTTAGTGCTATTACGTTGGCATTTGAATTGAGAAGGGTCATTATCGTGGTTTTATTCTTAATTCATTAATAGCTTTAATGGTTCAAGAGTTATTGTACGTTACAGAGTTAGCTACGTATTTTTAAAGAAAAAATTATGTTTGACCATTGTGGGGTTGAACGTTTTTTATCATTAGTTTTGTCACTTTATGTCTTACTGGTTCTGGGCTCGTGTGTTAATAGCTCTTGGAAGCCGTTTTATTTATATTAATTTGGGTGTCTTTATTCTTTTGATTGCTCGTATGTACAAGTGATGTTATTTTTCTTTGACGAAACATTGTGTTTCCTTTTAGAGAGACAAAGTGTGTATATATTTTTTTAGAGTAATTTTAGATAAAAAAAAGTTGTTCTTTGAGTGGAGTTTTGGGCTCAACCACTTGTACAGAGTTAGTTCGGACTATACAACAATCTGTTGGGCTGTTGTAATCTGGAGAAGTCAAGTCAAGAGGAATTCATTTCAAGAGATGGAAGTGCAATGTGCACTTCTATGTAAGCCTTCTCAAACGTTTTTTTATGTTGTCACTACAAAGAATCCTAACAAGATCACTACCGAGAACATGACCAAAGCATAAGTGAAAGTTCACGAATAAAAGACTACAAAATATACCGAATATGAGTATAACTGTTGATGTTATATTTTAAATTGTCTTGCATATCAATTTTATGGAAAGCTTTATAGAGTAAATATGATACAGAAGAAGCCAAAGCAAAGAAATACGTGGCAAGTTGCTTATTTTGATATCAAATGGTATATGGAAAATCCGTCGTGGAGCAAGCACAAGATTTTCAAATACTTGTACCAGAAGCTAGATCTGAAAGCATTAAGATTGGAGACAATCTAATTGTTTGGGACATTATCGACAAGCTACCACCTTCATGGGATAAAGTGTAAAGTTAAGATTTCAACCATGACCTCTGCTCTGATATTATGTACACTACAACATAAATAAGTTTTTGTGGCTATTTAGAATTTGTGATAGTCCCCAAACCATCACCAAAAAATATTTTCTTTGACGGTTTGTAGAAATCTTCACTAAAGGTAGCCGAGAAAAATATATATATATATATATATTCACGTTCGAACATTCCCTGGACATTCGAATGTTGTTGCTACTTAAGTGAACGTGTAAATTCTTGGCGCTAACGTTTGAATGTGAATCATTGAACGTTAGTGATTCACGTTCAAACTTTAAATAGTTTAATATTAAAGTTGGATATTTCAAATTAAAGAAGATTGAGAATTGAAGTATAGTATTTTAATATTAAAGTTTGATAAGCTAATATTAAAAAAAATTGAGAATTGAAATTCAAAAATAGTAGATATATTAAATACGATTGTTTATTACATATAATAAAAATTAATTACAAAACATGCAACACGATAAAAGTGAAAAATATTTAGAACGAGTTGTTTACAAATGTATTAAATTCGTCAGTCAATGTGCTGACCTTTTTGTTTAGGATATCTAACCGATGACCAACCTTTGTGACACTCTGTTCTACTGATGCAATCTGTCGGTCGATGTGCATAGTAATGTCTGAGACAATCGCATCAACTCAAGCAGGGTGGACATTGAGCCAAGCAGGTCAGGCATTCCCGCAGATGTACCCGTCGACAATTGACTAGTTCTCCCAATATGGGGGAGCAACACTGGGGCCAGACTGAGTCGGAGGAACAAGATTTGGTATAGGGCCAAGCTGACGTAGAGCATGCCCCCCTTGGCCAATGATTTAACGGTGTGTGGTCCGGGGTGTCACACTCTGGGCCAGTAATAACCCGGTAATAATGACTCTTTATTGGAGATTGTCTGTGGAGACGACAATCGCCTTGTAACGAATCTTCTCAAAAACACAATGTGGCAAGTTGATGGGCTTTCCACATGCCACTCGTATAAGGAGCTCTGAGCAAGTCCAGCTAAATATGACCTTATGTGCCACATAATCCACATTTATTGCAATAATAAGATACCATATGGAAAAAAGGAGGAGCTATACCTGGCTGAAGGAGTTCTTCCTATCGATTTACTCTCGCTCTCTCCCAGTGATGATGTAGAAGTTCTCATCTCGGTTGTCATCATTTTCATCAGTATCCTCAGTCTCCGATCGGTCATTAGGCTAGTAGATGACGTAGAAGTGCCTACATATGCATCTACTCCGGATCCATCCCTAGGCTGAGCATCTCCTATAGTCGATATCTTAGCTACGTGACGGATCCTCAGAAGCTCGGCGATGACATTCGCCAAGACCTCGAGCTGAACACCGCGTACTGTCATGGTATGAAAGGATGCATCGTGAGATATGTGTATAAAACTCTCAAACAATTGTGGGGTATATACTACTTGGATTTTGGGAGGTTTGTGGCCCGTTGGCTTTTAGCCCTAATTGGAGAATTGCATATTTTCGATTTCTTAATGACTTAAAAGATAGAGTCTATGTAACTCTAGCAATATCTTTAGCAAGATTGAAGAGAAGGCCAGCTATAAGTGTGATTTTATGCATTGAATAATAAATATAATTGGTCTCTTTAGAGTTTGTTGTGATCAGTTTAATATCTCATATATGTTTCAACCTTTGATCACTTCTTTTTCTTATCACTCAGGCAACTTAATTTGTAATCACTTTAGTTTTCTTGCTTTTGATCATTTTTTACGTTAAGGAATAAGTAGACTTTATATTCTCAAAGTGTAAGAGGCTTTATACAATTCATGTACTTCAAATTATCGAAACCAACACATTACACTCTCAAACTATCATTGATGAGAGTAACACTGCTTATTTGAGAGTGACACTGCTTATCAAACTATTGTGATATTTAGCACCTTCGATTAAGGTCCGACCATCGTGATGAGAGTAACACTGCTTATTTTTCATCTATTTAACGGTGTTTATAGTACGGCCTAGTGTATAAGTCCCGCATAGTATTACTTTTGAAAGAAATGGATACATCCGGGACGTCATACATACAAATCATTTTTTAATAATGGATCTCATTTTTTTTAAAGAGTACGCATGACTTAAACACTTTAAAATTATATCTACATTACTCTTTTAAATATAAAGTAGAGGAATCTAGTAATTTGGTCTGTGCAAACCATACTTCTTAATTCATTTTCGTTTATGACATACGTTCACATGAGTTGATATGTAGTTCATGAGGACTAAAAAATACTCACCGTTTAGGCTTAGCTAAACTTACCATGCTCTGTCATTAGTGTCACATAAATCTCCCACTATTAGGCCGCTAATGAGGTGAATGAATGTTATAAAAACACCTGTAACTCAATTAATATTATACATATACAACAAATATTAATAATCTTAAAAAGAATAAATTTCTTCCTTTCGGCATTATTCATAACGATGATGACTACAAAAGGAGAACGTACGACCAATGCATGACTTGTGAGTAGACTGCGTGCTATGTTGATGTGAAGTTTCAATTCCAATTGCTGATTTTAAACAAGCAATATTGATATATAGAACACAAAATCTCTTGCTTTACATGGCTGCATGCGCTCATGCCCTATCAAGTACTCTAAACCGATATATGTGACAGCAGCTCCCTCTGCCCAAAGCTCCCTTACACATGAGAACAGACTTTCTATTATATGCATGGTGGGTCAAGAATGATTGAAATCGAAAGGAAGTATACTCCCCACCACTATTAAATTGAAGTTTTTGGATATTTTTAGTAAAACCGGTTTTCAACAAGGGTTTTGAATTTGATAAAACATTCATAAGTTGCATCTTTGGATTGAAGATGATACAACTAACTATAACGAGAGAAGTCATCTATGTATTCTAGAAAGTCCAAGAGGTAATACAATTTGATAAGCAATTGGATCGACTTTTTTCAAACTCTCAAACGGTCCTACATAACAATGACTCATCTTTCCTTCCTTACCAAATCTCATAAATGGTGGATGTTTCAAGTAATGTGAGTTTAACCCTCGTTTGTTTTCGTAGATGAGATAAGTTTAGATAAAAGTTGAAAATTGAATAAAACGTTATTATAATATATATTTTTTAATATTATTATTATTTTAAAATTTGAAAAAGTTGAATTGTTTATTTTCATTTGTGTAAAAATTTGAAAAAATTATAATAATTAAATGAGATGAGATGTGTTGTAAAAATAAACTAGACATAATGAGGATTTAATTAATACTTTTGATGCTTCAAATGTCAAATGATTGGTCAAACTGCATTAGCTGCCCTCTATACATGATTTATTTGTGGTAGCAGTTAGCCTATTCTTGAGAGACAAAAGCCCAACCTATCTTTTCTTTTTCCATTTTATCATTACAAGAAAATTATTTATTTATGATCAGTTAATTCCAGTAAAATAATTATTTACAGTTAAAATGAATCTATTTTAATCACAAATAATCTTTTTACCGTAATTAAATAGTCACAAAAATTCATTTTTCTTGTAATTTAGGACGGCCTTTACAATAAATAATGAAATCATGACCTCCAAACACCTTTTTTTATATATAATTATATATGCGGTCTAGCTAACCTCCCTCAGGTTTCACCCATTTAGGATTAGCTCATTGTGCAATTTTTTTAAGAATAAATTGTGCTAAAGATTTCATTGGAATGATCCATACGTTATCTTTTCCGTAATTAACAATCACTACCATAACATAATTATTCAAATACAGACTTTGGAACTTAGAATTAATTATTTTTGCGACTCTCTAATATGTGAGTTTATTTAATGAAATATGTGAATTTAATATTGTTTAATCTATCTTTGGAAAAGTTCCACGTTGAAAAAAAAAACAGAGTAGGCGAAATTTCAAGAAAAATTGTGCAATGAATTAGCTTGCCTCAACCTCATGGGCAAAGTTCCAGGCGACCAACGAATCGTGTCACTAACTCATCCCGAGCAATGAGCTCGCCCGATGCAACGAGAAATAAGAAAAATCTAACGGTCAATATTGAATGACCGTTATTTGCCTACGATTCGACGATTTATATCATGAATACGTTTAGTGACGGACATATACTGCTTGTAACTGCTGAACCAACCATGACCGTCGTCCAATGGTCATTAACAATTCTCAAGTCTCCTATCTTGACTGAAATGGTGCTTTGACTGCTTTTCAAAAGTCACCTATCTTGCTTGAAATGGTGCTTCGATGTCTGCATAAAGACATGCCCAATCGGAAATAAATATAAAGTTTTCTTTCCTTCGAGTGTACTTGTGCTCCATTATTATACCCTGTAATAGTGGTTGAGATTTTTTATGAGTGACAATACGTGTTATGATTTGTGAATTTAATATGAACACGATACGAAATTAACGAGTTTGAATTTGATATTAACGGTTTCATGTCAAAACGGGTTGACTCATTAAGATACTTTATAAACAGGTAAATTCACTTAATTTGAAATCAACCTGTTTATATTTTATTTGAAAATTATAATTTTATTATTGTTGAGTTGTAATATTATTAGTATTTCTTAGTATGGTTATGCTTATGCTCATATTTATTATTGTAGAGTTTGTAATATTGATTTTATTATATATTAAAATTTGAAAAATATAGATACTTTTTGTTAGTAGGTGATTGTATTTTTTTTTAAGATATTGTGGTTACTAATAAATGTAGATTTTAACTTTTATGTGAAATTTTGTTAATAAAATCAAATGATTTATGCGTGTTATAAGTTAATTACTTGAAATGAGTTTAAATATTAAATTATGTCGTGTTGACTTATTTGTAATTAATTATTAAATGGTCAAAACAACGGTAACCTTACCAAACTCACCAACCTTGAGTTATATGACAATGAATTGAGTGGAAAGCTGCCAATGGATATGGGAAAGCTCTACAAATTGAAGCATCTACTCCTCTATACAAACTTCTTAATAGGAGCTCTGCCTCCATCTTTAATGAATTGCACAAATCTCGTGACCTTGAATTTACGCCACAATTTCTACTCTTCATCAACTTACTATACTCGACCTTTGGAAAAATGAGTTTACTGGTACTTTGCCAGCGAGCCATTTTTCATGCAAATTCCTAAGAGCAATCCGACTTGCTTGTAACAAACTCGAAGGCCAAATTCGACCAGAGATTGTTCAATTGAAGTTCCTAGTTTTCCTTTCACTCGGTTACAACACGCTAACCAACATCGTAGGAGCAATTAAGATTATGGCACATTGCAAGACTCTCAACATACTCCTCCTTACCGGAAATTTTCTGCACGAGGCCATTCCAACAGATGACAGCATAGTTGGTTTCGATGGATTCAAATCTCGAATATTTGGGTCTTACTCATTGTAAGTTGACTGGTCTTACTCATCTAAGCTTAAGAACTTACAAGTCTTGACAAGTCTTGGGTCTCAGCTTCAATCGTATCACAGGATCAATTCCTGGTTCGTTGTCGACTCTTCCGAGGCTCTTTCGTTTGAACTTATCTGATAATCTGATTTCAGGTGAATTCCCAAAAGAAATTTGAGCATTGCCAACGTTAGTATCCGACTAGGCTCCCATAGACAATAGTTCTTAAGTTTAGTTCCCTCTCCAACTTGGACCATGGATATGATCCGTTGCAAACAGCAATCTTAGTGGCAACATTCCCACTGAGAGCGGTCGTTTGAAGCAGCTTCATGGATTGAATTTTAGCCATAACAACTTCACAGGCAACATTCCAGACCAAATATCGGAGCTTACAAATTTAGAGAGACTCGATCTATCTAGAAACCAATTGTTTGGCGAAATTCCAGCAGCGCTAGCACGGTTTCATTTCTTGCATGAGTTTAGTGTTGCAAACAATGATTCTCCATGGAGCGATACCTTTAGGCACTCAACTCCAGAGCTTTGACGCCTCTGCATATGAAGGCAATCCTCGACTTTGTGTCGCCCCTCTTGGCCATGAGTGTGCCTCTATTATTAGCAGCAACAACGACATTCAAAAGGACAAAGATGGACTTGGAGTTCGATGGCTTCATATTAGCACGGTACTTGGCTTCATTACAGGATTTTTGGGAGTATTTATTCCTTTATTTTTAATAGTAATATATACGAGAGTTGAATAGTTTATATTCCTGGACAACATGAAATATAGGCTCTATGTGACATTAGCAATGTGCTTGTTTGGGCTGAGCACGTCTGTTGAGCAATATAAGATCAACTTTGCTCATTATCATTTCCATACACCACACTTATTTTTATTTATTTTTCTTAAACTAATTGAGTTTTTATATTCATCATTCATAAATCATATATTTGATAAGAGAAAAAAATAAAAAACTTGTGTATAGTGTGTGGTACGAGAATGATGAGTAGATCAATTTTTCATAAAAGATATATAATTGGCAGAATAGAATTGATTGATGGCGGAAATTAACTTCATTTGGTTCCGTGTAACACCAGTGTCCAACGCCTAGTCGTCTTTAAATTTCTTTTTATTTACATAAATATTCATTCGGTAGACCTCTCGCTCAGCCAGCTTCTTCCTCCTCATGCACCTCGTGATCCCTTTTTCTTTTCTACATTTCCATGAGCTAGCTCCCTCACCAATGTCTACCCACAAACATACATGATTACTTTTCCTCCTTTTCCATGTGCATACCACGCCGTTCCCTCCTTTCCACTTTTCCACCGCTCAGTTGTTTGTTTTCTTTCTCTTTCGATGAAACAATTTGTTAATCGACCGTTGAGGATTTTCTGCAAACCGAGAAGAAGAAAAACAAACTTCCCTGCGTCCGCTCCACCACGGAAGCACAACCCGTGTGCACCATCCAGCCCAAGCTTCACCGTGCCAACCACCAGCACCTAACACGCCGAAAGCCACCCAAGCCACTGTCGCTCAGTTCAAACAAGTCTCTGTTTTGGCTCCCGAAAACAGAGCACCTGCTCCCTCCACGTTGAGCCACAACCTAGCCACCCCTTGCAGCCACTCCTCAACTCCTCTTCAGTGACACAGCGCAGCCGATTCTGCAGAGCCCCCGGACCGTCGCAGGCCTCGCTGCCTAACGGTGATCTTCCTCTCCATTCCCTCTCGCGCACCTCTTTCTCTGCTCACTCTCTCGCTCATCACCCTCTGTAAGGATTCCCTTTGATTTTCAGATTGTATGTAAAATACCAGTAACATAAACAGTGAAGCGATGAATGATACTGATGAAAATACCTCAATTGCTCATACGGTTTGGGGGTATTCGAGGTCCCCAAGTCCTCCATAAAAACGAACAGCTACTTAGAGCACTCCCGAGGGATATTGTATAATACATTTTTCTCTAAAAATATAAAGAAATGCTCTTAAAACACCCTCGATTTTCTATTTTGAAGACATTTTTACATTTTGCTACAGGACATTGCTAGATGTAAAGGATTCTATTCATCAATGTAAACATATTTAATTAATTTCTCACTCCTCCTTCTCCTAGTACATTAGAATTTTCACATTAGTATGTCCACCCTTGCGTTTGGAAGAGACCCAAAGTTCTCATTTGTGGTGTAAGTAGCTATAATTATTCAATTGGGATTGATTACAAAACAAAATAAAACAACAATATTTTCATTATATAATCTCTTCGTTTTATTTTTGAATCAATTTATATTTTAATTTAACTTATAAATTTAGATTAATTTAAAATAGAATATAATTATATAATATTGTATATAAGGAGATATTGCAAATATCAAAAGATATGAAGATATTATTGATAGTTAGAGCAAAATATTTGAAATGAACAAAAAATATTAAAAAATATAATATTTAAATGATATGAAGAAAAAATAGATAAGCTGATGTATAGTATATTATAATAGTGAGTATGTAAAGTAGAAAAAGTAAGTTTTGATGATGTATTTTAAAGGATAGGATGAAGAAATCATTGTGAGTGCTCTTAGATGAAAATGCTCTTGAATGACTGATAAAGTGACAAAAACTACATGATGAAGCTGCTTAAGTGAATGAATTGTTTAACCAAAAAAATGAATTAAGCACTTAATTATGTTTGGTTTTTAGTACTTGACTCTATGTAAAATTCTGGTATTTTACACTTAAAAAGAGTTGTGCTGCACCTGGTCCACACCATAAATTAATATTCCAAAATTTTACCCTTTTCATTGTTAACACTTCCAATTTTATGTAGGGTATTTTTGGAAGAGCCACACAAATTGAACGTGCAGCACCCAAATACTAAAGGGTTAGGGATTTGAAGCACAAAGAAAACGAAAAAAAAAAAAGAAAAAGAAAAAGAAAAAGAAGAAGGCAGCTGCTGGCCTCAAGCCGTGCAGCAGCACACTCACGCACGCAAAATGCAGGGGCTGGATCGAGTGGCTCAAGAGATGCACTGCAAGGAGAGAAGTGGAGAAAGGCGCGGGCTGCAGAAGTGGGACCGTAGCTTCACTTCAACGCATCTCACGTGTAAGAGGAGCAACTGGAGACGCTGAAGTGCAGACGCACTCACGCGGGCAGAAACACGCAGCAGAAGGGATGCACGCTAAAACGCAGGAAGGCTGGCTCAAAACACACGAAGTGGAACACGGTGCTGGGCTGAAGTCAAAACGCAGGAGCTGAGATCAAAACGGGCAGCTGGAAGACGTGAAACGCAGATGGGATGGAGAGTATAAAAAGAAAAGAATTTTTGTGCGCCGGGGAGATTTTTTTGGGGGATTTATTTATTCTGCTAGTTTTTCTTCTCGAATTTTTTTCCTGGGGTTTCAGCAAATGCTCTGTTATTTTTGCTTCTTTATTTCCTTCTGTTTTTGTTCTTCTTAGTTTTGGGTTTCAGCAGATTTGAGGGATACATTATATATTTTTATTTCAGCAATTTTCCTTTGAAACAGTAATTAGTGATGTTGGATTTTAATCTTCTTGAGCATTTTGTTAATCTAGAGATGATAGGCTAGATTTTTAGCTTGGGGTTCAATGAGTAACTCATGACTATTTGGGGTTGGATTTTCTTCAATATTTAGTACTTTTGATGATTAACTTGATGGATTATATTTCAATGTGCATCTAGAAAAGATTAGAGTTCTTTGTTCTTGGTTTAGATCAATTGTAGACGTAAAGGCACAATTGATACTTGAACAAGTAACATGACTTTGATGTTTTTCGTTCACTTTTCTATGATTGTCATATAATTTGTCAAGTAATTTTATTAGAATAAAAATTGTGATTCATTGCTATATTATCCGACCATGATTTATAGGAATGAGAGAATGGTTGAGAGAAAATGAAAAGAGAAGTAAATCCATCACCAAATTAGTGGGCGAAAATTGCATCCCAAGTGTTTGTTTAATTGCTTCTTACAAGTTTAAGTCAACTTCCGTACGTTTTCTTTAAATCTCTTGATTCTTAGCAATTTTAGAAAAATAGATTCACTTTTATTTTTAGCTTCACTCGTGCGGGAACTTCCTAACAATTTCACTCTTAATTCATTCCACACTCCCTTAGTAAATAGCTTTATTTTGGTGTTGATATAGTTAGTGGTTAATTTCTAAAACTTATTTCTCTTTTATTATTATTTTTGTTTATTGCTAGATCATTTAGTGTACCGATTTCTTATCATTTCAAAATTTCTTGTCACCACAAACGGTAATATGTTGTCTTGCGAATATGAATTGTTTGCTAAATTCTCATTGTCCCTGTGAATTCGATCTTGGGATTTACCCTGGTATTACTTAGACAGCTTCTACGCTTGGAAGTCAAAATTAAAAGCTTATCAAGTTTTTGGCACCGTTGCCGGGGACAACTGGTGTTTAGGAAAGCATTCTCATATTGTTGAGAAGACGTTTGTAGCGCTGTGAACCTCTTCACAGCTTGTGTGACATTTTTCTTAACTTTATTTTACTTTATTTTTTGTTTTGTTTGCCTTGCATTTTCTTTTATTTTCTGTTCTTGTTTGTATGACTAGTTGGACTAGGGACTAAACTTCTCGGTTGGTTAAGACAAAATCACAAGCATCTTTTATCTCAGCATCACTTTCTCTTGAGTCATCTTCTGACACTAATAATACCATGGCTGAAAATGAAAATCATGATCGGGAAGTAGTGAATCAGATTAGGACATTTAGAGATTATTTACAACCTGTCAGAACTAGCACACTCTCATGCATAATCCTACCTTTGAATGCAAATATTTTTAATTTCAAACCTGGAATGATTCCATTAATTCCACATTTTCATGGCATGGATTCCGAGAATGCGTACCTTCATATCAAAGAATTTGAAGAGGTTTGTTCTACATTCATGGACCGGACATGTACTGAGGAGGTTATTAGACTAAAGTTGTTTTCATTTTCCTTGAAAGATAAGGCTAAAACGTGGCTAAATGCATTAAGACCTAGATCTATAGGCACATGGCAGGAAATGCAAACTAAATTTTTGAAGAAATTTTTTCCAATACATAGGACAAATGCACTTAAAAGACAAATCATGAACTTTACCTAAAAAGATTCTGAAATTTTTTATCAAAATTGGGAAAGGTTCAAGGATCCTTTAAATGCTTGTCCTCATCATGGTTATGAAAATTGGCGTTTAATAAGTTTTTTTTATGAAAGTTTGATACCTAAAATGCGTCAACTTGTACAAACCATGTGTAATAGAGAATTTTTTGATAAAGAGCCTGAGGAAACATTTGAATATTTTGATTACCTTGCTGAAAATGCTCAATCTTGGGACACAACTGATGTGCATGATAAGTCTCGGCAAGTTGAGTCTAGTCATGGAAAATATACTTTAAAAGAAGATGATGATTTGCGTGCTAAATTAATCCTGTTGTCTAGAAAAATGGAAGCTATGGAATTGAAAAAGGTAAATGAAGTGCATACTGTCCATAAAAATTCAGAGAAGTGTAGCATATGTGAGGATCATGGGCATTCAACTAATGAGTGTCCCACGATCTCCGCATTCAAAGAGGTATTGTTGGACCAATCTAATGTTGTAAATATGATTCAAAAATCATATTCTGGTCCTTACTCTAATTCTTATAATCCAGGATGGAGAAACCACCCAAATTTTGGGTGGAGGAATGACCAGCAAGTAGCTCCAGCAGCCTTGGCTCCTGGACCCTCTCAACTCGCAATTCAAGCACCTCCAATGCAAAATAAGGGACTTGAGGAGACAATACAACAATTGTCAAACACCTTGCAACAATTTATGCAAGGTCAAGTGACAATCAACAATCAAAACTCTCAAGCGATAAATGACATTCGGAGCACACTTACAAACAAAGATGACTACGACATGGAGCTCTCAAGAGAAAGGAAAACTTCCTGCACAACCTCAACCCAATCCACAAAGTCAGCCACCACAAGGAACGGTTGAGAGTTCAAATGTAAGGCAAGTGAAGGCAGTCACTACCTTGAGAAATGGTAGGGTGGTGAACATTCCAGCTCAAGGTTCAGACAAGGCTGGTAAGGTCTCTAAACATGTACAAAATGAGGTTGAAAATGGTGAGTTTGAACAAAATGAAACTGAGACTGAAAAAATTTCATGTCTTGTGCCTGCTCCTTTTCCTCAAAGATTGGTTCCTCTGCATAAAGACAAACACCAATCTGAAATTTTAGAAATATTCAAGCAAGTTAGGATTAATATCCCTTTGTTGGATGCTATTCAACAAATTCCTACATATGCTAAGTTTCTAAAAGAATTGTGTACGGTTAAAAGAAAATTAAATGTGCAAAAGAAATCTTTTCTTACTAAGCAGATCAGTGCCATAATTCAGAGCAATATCCCACCAAAATATAAAGACCCCGGTTCACCAACAATTGCTTGTGTTATAGGAAGTTCAAAAATTAGTCAAGCATTGTTAGATCTAGGTTCTAGTGTGAATTTATTGCCTTATACTGTTTATGAGCAACTTGGTTTGGGAGAATTAAAACCAACTCCTATCATTTTATAACTAGCGTATAGGTCTATTATAATGCCAAGAGGAGTTGTTGAGGATGTCTTGGTTCAAATGGATAAATTCTTTTATCCCGTTGATTTTGTTGTGTTGGATGTTCACTTGACACCAAAATCTTCTTTCCAAGCACCTGTGATTCTTAGGAGACCTTTTCTTGCTACTTCAAATGCATTAATAAATTATAAGAGTGGTGTTTTAAAACTGAGTTTTGGGAACATGACCCTTGAACTAAATATTTTCAATATTTGTAGACAACCTCAAGACTTGGAAGATCTACAAGAAGTGAATTTGTTAGAAGGCATCCTTGAAGAAAAGACTTATTTGGCATACCAGCCCACTAACCTACTGTTTGAGTTGGAAAATATTTGTGAACTCCTCACTGATGACACCCCCATTGATGTTTCTCATGTTTTTAATGTAGAAAATAAATTTGAGACTAAATGGAGGCCAAAGATTGAGCAGCTCCCACCGTTGACAGCAAGTTTGAAGCCTTCAGCAAATGAAATCCCAACACTAGAGCTGAAGCCATTGCCAAAGGACCTAAAATATGCATTTCTGGGACTGGACAACACCTTCCCAGTAGTAATTTCAGCTGAACTCTCTCATGATCAAGAAGGGAAATTGATGGAAGTCTTAAAGCAGCACAAAGGTGCCATTGGGTGGACAATCGCATATATAAAAGGTATAAATCCTCTTGTGTGCACTCGTAGGATTTATTTAGAAGAAAATGCTAAAGTCTCTAGGGAGATGTAAAGGAGATTAAATCCTACCATGAAAGAGGTGGTAAAAACAGAGGTTTTGAAACTACTTGACGTGGGAATCATCTACCCTATTGCGAACAGCAAGTGGGTAAGTCTCATTCATGTAATTCCAAAAAAATCTGGGCTTACCATTGTGAAAAATGAGAAAGATGAACTGATTCTTACTAGGATTTCTACTGGTTGGCGAATGTGTATAGATTATAGGAAGTTGAATGCCGCCACTAGGAAAGATCATTTCCCATTGCCATTTCTTGATCAAGTATTAGAAAAAGTTGCGGGCCATGATTTCTATTGCTTTCTTGATGGATATTCTGGTTTTTACCAAATAGAAATAGCACCCAAAGATCAAGAGAAAACAACTTTTACTTGCCCGTTTGACACTTTTGCATTTAGAAGAATGCCTTTTGGACTATGAAATGCACCAGCTACTTTCCAAAAATGTATGCTTAGTATTTTCAGCGACATGATTGAAAACTGTTTGGAAATATTCATGGATGATTTTTCATTGTTTGGCAGTTTTTTTGATGCATGTTTGACTAACTTACAAGCTGTTTTAGCCAGGTGTGAGGAGAAACATTTGCTTCTCAATTGGGAAAAGTGTCATTTCATGGTTCAACAAGGCATAGTTCTTGGTCACATAGTCTCATCACGAGGTATTAAGGTCGATAAAGCTAAGATTGAACTTATCTCTAAGCTTCCTATACCCAAAACGATAAAAGAAATCAGATCATTTTTTGGGCATGCTGGGTTTTATAGGCGATTCATTCAAAATTTTAGTTCTATCTCTAAGCCCTTGTGTGAGTTACTTTTGCATGATGTTGCTTTTGAATGGACCTCTTCTTGTCAAGATGCTTTTGACAAGCTAAAAATTTTGCTCACCGCAGCCCCTATCATGCAGCCTCCTGTTTGGTCTATTCCTTTTGAGATAATGTGTGATGCTAGTGATGTAGCCATAGGAGCTGTTCTTGGACAGCGTAGAAATAAGTTTCCACTTATCATTTCTTATGCAAGTAGAACTCTAAATGGAGCTCAAAGAAATTATTCTACCACAGAAAAGGAATTGTTTGCTGTAGTTTTTGCATTAGACAAGTTTCAAACTTATATTCTTGGTTCTCCTGTGGTTGTTTTCACTGACCATGCAGCGTTAAAGTACTTATTGTGGAAGAAGGATGCTAAACCAAGTTTAATCTGATGGATTCTTCTTCTCCAAGAATTCGACCTTATCATCAAAAACAGGAAGGATGCTGAAAACGTAGTTGCCGACCACTTGTCTACGCTTACATTTGCTGAAAATGAGCACACTACCCCTATCATTGACTCTTTTCCTAATGAACAATTAATGTCAGTTGAAAATTTACCTTGGTTTGCTGACATAGTTAATTTTTTTGTGACAGGACAAACTCCACCCCATTGGAGTGCTCAAGACATACGAAAATTCAAGCATGAGGTAAAGTCATTCTTCTATGATGATCTTTACTTGTTTAAATATTGTTCTGACCAAATCATAAGGAAATGTGTGCCTGATCATGAGATACAAGCTGTTCTTTCTTTTTGTCATAATGAGGCTTGTGGGGGGCATTTTTCTGCAAATAAAACCGTTGCAAAAATTTTACAAAGTGGGTTTTATTGGCCGCGTATGTTTAAGGATGCGTATGATTTTTGCAAAACTTGTGAGCCATGTCAAAAACTAGGCACGATCACTAAGAGAAACATGATGCCTTTACAACCCATTTTGGTCATTGAGATTTTTGATTGTTGGGGGATTGATTTTATGGGGCCATTTCCATCTTCTTTTGGTTATTTGTATATTCTCGTGGCTGTTGATTATGTTTCTAAGTGGGTTGAAGCCATTCCATGTAAAACAAATGACCATAAGATTGTGCTTAAGTTTTTGAAAGAAAATATTTTTGCTAGATTTGGCATGCCTGGAGCTATCATTAGTGATAATAGAACTCATTTTTGCAACAAACCATTTGTTGCCCTCATGAAAAAATATGGTATACACCATAAGGTTTCCACTCCATATCACTCGCAAATGAATTGGCAAGCTGAATTAGCTAATAAGGAACTCAAGCACATCTTAGAAAAAACAGTCAATTCCAACAGAAAAGATTGGTCTTTAAGGCTTACTGATGCACTTTGGGCTTATAGGACAGCCTTTAAAACCTCTCTTAACATGTCCCCTTATCGCTTGGTATATGGAAAGGCATGTCATCTTTCCGTTGAGTTTGAACATAAGGCATATTGGGCTGTTAAACAATTTAATTTTTCTATTGACCATGCTGGTTCTGTGAGAAAATTTCAGATTTCAGAATTGGATGAGGTTAGGCAAGATGCATATGACAATTCTAAATTGTCAAAGGAACGCATGAAGGTATTACATGACATGCACATCCAAAGAAAGAATTTTGAGCCCAATGAGCAAGTCTTACTTTACAATTCCCGCCTCCATCTATTTCCAAGCAAGTTAAGATCGAGGTGGAGTGGGCCTTATGTAGTTAAGGCTGTGTTTCCATATGGAGCTGTTGAGATTACTAATTCTCAAAATGGAAATACTTTCAAAGTTAATGGCCAACGACTTAAAATTTTTTTGGCAAAACTTTCACATGAGGATACTTCCCTTCCTTTGGAAGATCCCACTTATTCTCATGGTCCTTAGCTCATTTTTGTTTTGCTTTAATTTTTTTTCTCTTTCTTTTCCTTTTATTTTTCTGCCTTTATTTGTTTCAGTTCTATGTTTTGTTCTTTTTTTTTCTTTCTTTTTCTTTAGTATATCTTTTTAGGTTCAGCACTGTTTATTCTTTTATGGTTTCATTTTTACGTTCACAATCCTTTCAGCCATCTCAGGTATTTTCCTTCGGCCCTATTTTCTTTCATGCCTTGTCTTATTCATGATTTGCATTGAGGACACTGCCCATTTTGAGTTGGGGGGTAAGGAGAGCCTTCTACCATTAGTCTCTTAGGATTAATAATTGTGGGGTTTGAATTTTTGTTGCTACCAAGCTACTATTTTCACACTTCTCTACTTAAGATCAGATAGTTGCAGTTTTGGACTACACTAATTCCCATTGGTTAGTTTTAAGTTAGACACTTGACATTATGATAAGTCTTAGCAACTCAAACTTGGGAAATTTACTTCAAAGCTATTGGTTGATGACCTTAATTGACACAAGCAGATACTTTTTGTGGTTTGTTTGATGACAACCAGTGGTTTCTTCTAAGCAACTCAAGAACTACAATGAACCATATCTTAATGGCCTAGGAAAAGGGTGATGATAAAAAAAAAAAAAATGGTTGTAAAAGTACATGAGAAAAGGGGCAGGCTAGAGATCATGCACAAAAAAAAAAAAGGTGCAAGTACATTGGAAAAGGCTGTCTATCACTGGGATCTGTTTAAAAAAAAATGGGTCTTTCAAAGTGTGATAGTATGAAAGCCACTCATGTAATGGTTTTGAATTGAAGTGAAGACCTTTTGGTTTTTCTTGAAAAAGTTGCTAGGCTGAAACTATTGTGAGAAATTTTGAAACTAACAAATGGAAATATGTTCACACACTTGGTGCACTCAAAGATCTCCAGCTTAAGTACATTTCCCTTGTTTGAGCTCTTGAGAATTTTATAAGCTTTTGGTGTTGAGCTAAAACCTGATTTGACTACATTCTTATGTCCAAGATTTCATTATGATTGATCTTTTGTAGAGATTTTTGAGTTTAGTAGCTCACTCTTGGTTCCCACAATATTTTTATTGCATTATTTGCTAGAGACTAGCAAAAAGCTAGTTGGGAAGTGTGATAAAGTGATAAAAACTACATGATGAAGCTGCTTAAGTTAATGAATTATTTAACCAAAAAAATGAATTAAGCACTTAATTATATATTGGTTTTTAGTACTTGACTCTATGTAAAGTTCTGGTATTTTACACTTAAAAGAGTTGTGCTGCACTTGGTCCACACCATAAATTAATATTTCAAAATTTTACCCTTTTCATTGTTAACACTTCCAATTTTATGTAGGGTATTTTTGGAAGAGCCACACAAATTGAACGTGCAGCACCCAAATACTAAAGGGTTAGGGATTTGAAACACAAAGAAAACGAAAAAAGAAAAGAAAAAGAAGAAGGCAGCTGCTGGCCTCAAGCCGTGCAGCAGCACACTCACGCACGTAAAATGCAGGGGCTGGATCGAGTGGCTCAAGAGATGGACTGCAAGGAGAGAAGTAGAGAAAGGTGCGGGCTGCAGAAGTGGGACCGTAGCTTCACTTCAATGCATCTCACGCGTAAGAGGAGCAACTGGAGACGCTGAAGTGCAGACGCACGCACGCGGGCAGAAACGCGCAGTAGAAGGGATGCATGCTAAAACGCAGGAAGGCTGGCTCAAAACGCACGAAGTGGAACGCGGTGTTGGGCTGAAGTCAAAACGCAGGAGCTGAGATCAAAACGGGCAGCTGGAAGACGTGAAACGTAGATGGGATGGAGAGTATAAAAAGAAAAGAATTTTCGTGCGCCGGGGAGATTTTTTTGGGGGATTTATTTCTTCCGCTAGTTTTTCTTCTTGTATTTTTTTTCTGGGGTTTCAGCAAATGCTCTGTTATTTTTGCTTCTTTATTTCTGTCTGTTTTTGTTCTTCTTAGTTTCGGGTTTCAGCAGATTTGAGGGATACAATATATATTTTTATTTCAGAAATTTTCCTTTGAAACAGTAATTAGTGATGTTGGATTTTAATCTTCTTGAGCATTTTGTTAATGTAGAGATGATAGGCTAGATTTTTAGCTTGAGATTCAATGAGTAACTCATGACTATTTGGGGTTGGATTTTCTTCAATATTTAGTGCTTTTGATGATTAACTTGATGGATTATTTTTCAATGTGCATCTAGAAAAGATTAGAGTTCTTTGTTCTTGGTTTAGATCAATTGTAGACGTAAAGACACAATTGATACTTGAACAAGTAACATGACTTTGATATTTTTCTTTCACTTTTCTATGATTATTATATAATTTGTTAAGTAGTTTTATTAGAATAAAAATTGTGGTTCATTGCTATATTATCCGACCATGATTTATAGGAATGAGAGAATGGTTGAGAGAAAATGAAAAGAGAAGTAAATCCATCACCAAATTAGTGGGCTAAAATTGCATCCCAAGTGTTTGTTTAATTGCTTCTTACAAGTTTAAGTCAACTTCAACACGTTTTCTTTAAATCTCTTGATTCTTAGCAATTTTAGAAAAATAGATTCACTTTTATTTTTAGCTTCACTCGTGCGGGAACTTCCTAACAATTTCACTCTTAATTCATTCCACACTCCCTTAGTAAATAGCTCCATTTTGGTGTTGATATAGTTAGTGGTTAATTTCTAAAACTTATTTCTCTTTTCTTATTATTTTTGTTCATTACTAGATCATTTAGTGTATCGATTTCTTATCATTTCAAAATTTCTTGTCACCACAAACGGTAATATGTTGTCTTGCGAATATGAATTGTTTGCTAAATTCTCATTGTCCCTGTGAATTCGATCTTGGGATTTACCCTGGTATTACTTTGATAGCCTCTACGCTTGGAAGTCAAAATTAAAAGCTGATCAATGACCCACAGATTCATCCAGGCGTGATATTAACTGACTCAAAAAGGAAATTACATAAAAGTGCCTAGACAATAGGTTCTAGAACTCATGCCCCAAATACACCGTTTCATACTAAACGAAGCGTTTACAACTGAGTCCCAAATGTTATTTTAACAACACCGTTTCTCTCAAATAGCCAAGTGCCGTTGTTTAGCCCTTAAGGCTTGCTGAAGCTATGTTGTTTGGGGACCCAATTGAAGAGATAATTCCCAAGTCCCTAACCTTCCTCTCCATTTCGCACTCTGCCCTTCCGTCTTCTTCCTTTTGCACCCGAAATCTCCAAACTTTATCTCCATAGATCTCCAAACCAGTAGCTTCCTAACATTCCCCCACCCTTATAAGACTCTGTCCACAAGGTGTGGATACAAAGCCTTAAGCTTCCAGAGATTTTCCCACAAATTTTCCCTTCCGAAAGCCCCACCCATTTTATCCTCACCTCTGTCACAGCCCGTCCCCCTCGCTGTCTCATGAGTTGATCACGCACCGCCTCAAGCTCGGGAATCACCTCGTCGTCGCTGTTGGTGGGTTTCTCTTCAAGTAGGACACATGGAAAACTGGGTGGATCTGAGAAAAGGGAGGTAGCTCCAACTGGTAGGTAGCAGATCCAAACCTCTTGAGCACCTTGAAGGGCCCATAGAAATGCAGAGCCAGTTTCATGTTCGGGCGCAATGCCACCGTCTTCTAGCGGTACGGCTACAGGCGAAGGTATACCCAGTCTCCCACACGAAACTGTCTTTCGGTTCTCTTTTTATAGGCATAATGTTTCATCCTATCTTGAGCTGCCGTAAGGTTACTTTTCAAGAGATGTAAAAATTGTGCTCTGTTTTGTAATAGTTGATAAACTGTTGGGCTACTTGCTGTGCCTGGAATGTAGTCAAGTTATCTTGGGGGAGGCTAACCGTAGAGAGCGTTGAAAGGGGTTAACTTAGTTGAGCTGTGGTAGGTGTTGTTGTACCACCACTCAGCTAACGGCAGCCACTAGCTCCACCCAGTAGATTTAGATCCTGCATAGCACCTCAGATAACCTTCCACAACCTTGTTCACTGCTTCCGTTTGACCATTGCTTTGCGGATGATACACTAAGCTATAGTCTAGGGAAGTGCCTTGGGGGGTGAACAACTCCTCCTAGAAGGAACTCAGAAATATTGGATCCCTGTTGGATACTATGGTTTTTGGGAAACCATGCAATTTGAAAATTGACCCGAAAAACACCTTGGCCACTTCCTGAGCTGTATAGGGATGTGATAGGGTCATGAAATGCCCGTACTTAGTGAAACGATCCACTACGACAAAAATTACAAAACACCCCTTAGACTTTGGCAGCCCCTCCACAAAGTCCATCGAAATATCTACCCACGCTTGTTGGGGTATGGGCAAAGTTTGTAGGAGACCAGCTGGGGGCAGCGTCTCATACTTGGAAGCCTGACATATTTCACACTCCCTCACCCATTTTTTAATATCCTTTTTCATACTTGGCCAATAGAAGTCCCTTTTGGCCCTTTGATAGGTCTTTAAGTACCCTGAATGGCCATAGGGTCGGTATGAATAAATTGAAGTACCTTCAGTTTGAAAGGTGAGTCTAGAACTATGAAAATTCGGCCCTTCCTCAAGATTATTCCCTGTTGTACTGTTGTCTCCTTAGGAACCTCTAGCTGATTTAACAACCTTTCCAACAGACCTGAAGCTTCTATACTATTTTTATAGCTGAGTTTCAGCTCTTCCACCCAATCTGAAGTTGGAAATGAAATCTGGTCAAGCAAACCCACCTCCTCATTTTCAACCTCCCCTTTCCTCGACAGCGCATCAGCCACGACATTCTCTCTTCCGCTCTTGTACTCAATCTTAAAATCGTAGCCCATCAGCTTGCTCACCCGTTTGTGTTGAGCTTCTGTTCCAACTTTCTGCTCAAGCAGAAATTTCAGTGCTTGTTGGTCCGTTTTAATGATAAATGATTGCCCCAAAAGGTAGGGCTGCCATTTTTGCACCGCTGTCACAATGGCCAAAAATTCATTCTCATACGTTGACAGTAGTAGAGCTCTTCCCTTTAACATTTTACTCAAAAAAGCAATAGGTTGCCTCGACTGCACAAGGACAACACCTATTTCCTTCCCACTAGCATCACACCCCATTGTGAACGACTTCAAAAAATCTGGTAATGCAAGTACGGGTGGGCTAGTCACTGCTTCCTTTGATTTTTTTAAAGGCCAGCTCTGGCTCTTGGGTCCACACAAACCCATTTTTTGTCAACAACTGAGTAAGAGGGGCTGCTAACAGTCCGTAATGCCTTATAAATTTTCTATAATACCCCGTCAACCCCTGAAACCTCTCAAGGCCTTAGATGTCTTGGGAATTGGCCAATCCAACATGGCTTGAATTTTTTAAGGGTCTGCCTTAACACCTTGACCAGAAATGATTTGACCCAAGTAATCTATTTCCTCCACAGCGAATCGACACTTAGATTTTTTTGTATACAAGCAGTGCTGTTTTAGCACCTTCAAAACCTCTCTCAAATGAATTTCATGCTCCTCTCGAGACTTACTATAGATCAAGATGTCGTAAAAAAAAAGTATAAATTTCCGGATAAAGGGTTTGAATACATCATTCATTAACCATTGAAATGTGGCCAGAGCGTTGGTGAGGCCGAAAGACATCACCAAAAACTTATAATGTCCCTCGTGGGTACGGAAAGTCGTCTTTGTCATTAGGCACCACTCTCACTTGGTGATAGCCCGACTGTAGGTCATGCTTAGAGAAGATCACCGCTCCGAAGAGTTCATCCAACAATTTATCTATCACTGGAATAACAAACTTTGCCTTTATCGTTTCCTCATTAAGTGCCCTGTAATCCACGCAAAGCCGCCAACTGCGATCAGCTTTACGAAGCAGCAAAACAGGGGCTGAAAAAAGGACTAGAACTAGGTCTAATCACTCCAGAACTCAACAACTAAGCCACCATTTTTTTAATCGTATTTTGCAATCGTTCAAACACGTTACTACTGTTCGAACGTAAAATTGTTTCAGTTTGAACGATATTCTTGGACGAATTTCAACCGTGACAAAAGAGATTTCCGTTCGAACGGTTTCTTTTAATTTCGTCCCAAAATATATTTTTTTGTTCGAAATGATATTTTCGTCCTAATATACTTTTTGGCATAGTGTTGTTGGAACGAGTTCGGGATGACTTTTTTTCATCTCAAAAGTATTTTGGGACGAAATGACTATCTTTTGGGATAAAAAATTTCATCCCAATAGAGTCTTTCTGTTGCAGTGGCTTTTACGAGGTTTCTAAAGTAAATAAAAATTCTTTCATTAAATTTTTAGCGGACTGTTATAGTGATCTCTAACTTTTAGTTGTAATTGGAGAGTTTTGTACTTCCATTTTTTGGATAATTATATAAAAGTCAAGTTTTCAATTACTGAGTTGTCCTTCGTACCATAAAATAAGGGAACGAAAGCTGCAAGTGTGAAACGAGAAGGTGAGTCTGAAAAGAGGTGGCATAGCGCGAAAAGAGAGATAGATGGAAACCAAGTGGTAAGTCAGGAAAGACCAACACCTCACTTCTCAACACGTTTCGAATGAAATGCCAGCCTCTTCCTTCTTTTTATTAATTTGTTTTGTCTTTGCAGCAGGTTTTGTCGAGAACGTGCGTGAGTGCTCTTCTTTTCTTTCTTCGGTTTCCTCCTCTTCATTTGTTTTATTTCTTCGCACCTCTTCGTTCGACGTCCGTAACTTCCTTCCGTCCTCTTGTGTTCGGCGTCCGTAGCTTTTTAGCCTTTTCGTGTGCGTGAGACACCAACACCGCAGTTCTCAACATCCACCGATAATCCCAGTAGCAATATTCCTCTTAGCCGTAACATCAAGGAGCATATTTTCTTTCGTTTGAAACATTAGTTACTGATCTGTTTGGTTAATTCATCGATGATTTTTCTATTGTTTATTTATTGTTTCCTTCCTTTGGGGTACACTGTGTGCGCGTGTGCAGAAAAGGAGTAGGACGGAGAAGATCGAAGAAGGTTTGGCCAGAGCTCGAGCGGCTATCCGCAATGCAATTCGTTTACAGAACTATACTTCTGATAGGGAGGAAACATACATCCCCAGCGGATGCGTTTACAGGAATGCATATGCCTTTCATCAGTAATGTTTCGAGTAAATTCTTTCTATTAATTTGTCATAAAGGGCTGCTGAAAGTGTTTTGCATTTCTGGGTAGGTTTTAGATTGCTTATAACAAAGTGTTTTCTACATCAGCTGAAATAATAAGTTTTTCAAGTCCATCTTCGGCAAATCTACCGACATTTTTTTCTGAGCGGTCTGCATTCCGGCGAGCGACAATGTTTTCCAATCCGTTTCTTTGTTCGTTTGCTTGCAGCTAGCTGTACGTGCATGCTTTTGTGTCTTTAATTCGGGCCTCCTCCTTTTGGCCATATTATAAATTGACTATGAAATATTTATTAGTGAAGTGAACTCTTTTATATATTCATGTTCTATTTTATATATATTTGATATACATTTTTTTAATAGTTGTGAAAGTAATTATGTATAATAAATTATCTAGAGTTATAAAATTCAAAATAAATAACGATCCGCACATTGTGCGGGTTATAGACTCGTTTTGGATAATTTACAAGACCAACTCTTTATAACACTAGCCGTGTCTTTGGAAAGGTTGCACAAGAGGATCTAAGTGTGTGATCTTCTTGCACATGAAGCGGCTGCAAGTTGTGGGGGCCGAAGAAATAAGAGGAAAAAGAATGAAAGAGGAAGGGTTTAGGCTGGAAATGCATCGTTTTGTTTGTTTTTTATTTTTAAATAATATCCGTTTACAACGATATAATGTCTCTGCAAATAGTTACATATTGAGTGACGTATTTAGCGGCGACCTAATATCACTAAAAAAGACTAAAACACGCATAAGATCGGAATTAATTTTTTGCAACTAAAATTTTTTGGGATGACATGATTTTACCGCGTTTTTGGTAGTGAGATCTTGTTCGCTAGAAATGAAATGATGAAAATAAACAAGATTAGCCTAGCCTTTTGCGGCCAACGTTGCGACAATATTGCTACTCCTAGATAGGCTAAAGTCATATAAATCATTTTATATATAAAAGCAAAAATAATATTGGGATCATGGCTCACACAACATTTGGATCTAACTGGAAGCTAATTAAGAGAGACACACCAAGTGATCTAGCAATATGGGCAACAATTAGGTTTGTAAATTTTAACCGGAAAACGGGACCGAATCGGACCGAACCGGTTTCTAAAATGTGAAAACTAGCCAGTTCTAGTTCTATGATTTTTAGGACTAAACTGGTTTACTATATTATATATTTAAATTATTTTTTTAATATTATATATAATATTTTTAATATTATATAATATATAATAATATAAATTATAATTATATATAAGATATTATATAATTATCACTATGACCATATATTATTATATAGTATTAATATCACTATTAGTATAATATATAGTATTAGTAATAATTTAGTATCAATGTATTATTATATAATATATAATTTATATTCAATAATGTATAACATATAGTATTAGTGTCACTATATCATTATAATATATATATATATATATATATATATATATATATATATATATATACACTTGTTTGTATACATTGTTAAGAAAATTCTAATCGTTATCCATTCCGTTAGAAAATTCATGATAGATGATATCATGAAGTAATAGTCTCTATTCTTGGTTAACAGAGACTGTTACTTCAGTGTACCATTTCTGAAAATTTATCCTATCAAAAATATTAATAAAATTACATGTTTCATCTTTAATGACTATTCGAGATCTATATCCATTGCATACACTCTTTGAATTGCATATCTGAGAAAACTATATATATATATTAATATATATATATATATATATATATATACACACTATATGTAGTAGTAACACTAAAATAGTATAATATATAGTATTAGTATATATTAATATATTATAAGAGTTATAGCATAAGAAATGTATAATAGTATAGTTAACTTAATAAGTTAGTATTAATATCACTATTAGTATAGAATATAGTATTAGTAATAATTTAGTATCAATGTATTAATATATAACATATAATATTAGTATATTGACATACTCTAAGCTAGTAACAAATTAGCAACTCAAATCATAAATAATGTTCTTTTTATTGCAAATTTTTTTTGTATAATATTTTGTTTTATTTCAGCTTATTATAGATGATTTTTTTTTTCATAGTAGATTTTTTTTAATAAAGCAGATTTTTGTAAATAATAACATATTTTTAATAAAACAAATTTTTTTAAAGCAGTTTTTATAAACAAATTTTTTATGAAAAATTTACAAATTATTTAAACCGAAAAATCGGATCAGACTGGAAACCGAAGGTACCGGTTTAGGAGGGTAACCGATGCATCATCCGTTTTGAAAAATGCAAAACCGGTACATACCGGTTCAGTCCTAAAGTTCGTCTAAAACTGGACCGGACCGATTACACCCCTAACAATAATAAATATATGTTGTGGAGCTCACTTTATATATTTATTTCTCGATTCCTTTAGATCCTCAAATTAGTAAACAATTTGGAGAATTTTGTTTCTTCAAAATATTACAATTCATTCAAAAAGTCAACCATTGAAAGATGATTAGCCGGCTTCAAAGAATTATTAACTATGGCGCATGGCTTCATTACTGGATTTTGGGAGGTTTGTGGCCCATTGGCTTTTAGCCCTAATCGGAGAATCGCATATTTTCGATTTCTTAATGAATTAAAAGATAGACTCTATGCAACTCCAACTGTATCTTTAGCAAGATTGAAAGAAGGCTATAAGTGTGACTTTATGTTTCAACCTTTGATCACTTCTTTTTCTCACTAAGGCAACTTAATTTGTAATCACTTTAGTTTTCCTGCTTTTGATCATGATTTCTGACGTTAATTAAGGAATAAGTAGACTTTATATCCTCAAAGTGTAAGAGGTAATTTATACAATTCATGTACTCCAAATTATCGAGACCAACACATTACACTCTCAAACTATCTAAACATGATATTAATTAGCACCTTCAATTAAGATCCGACCATCTTGATGAGAATAACACTGCTTAGTTTTCATCTATTTAATGATATTTATAATCCTAGTGCATAAGTCCCGCATAGTACTACCTTTAGAAGAAATGGATACATCTGGGATGTCATACATAAAAATTATTTTTTAATAATGGACCTCATTTTTTCTTAAAGAGTACGTAGGACTTAACCACTTTAAAATTATATCTAGTATTACTCTTTTAAATATAAAGTAGAGGAATCTAGCTGAAGTTACCATGCATGATATCATTAAATATGTGTGATTTTGATACTTTTTCATTTTGGGGAATGGTTAGAGATGCGATTTCACTCCCATGCTCTATCATTAATTTCACATAAATCTCCCACTATTAGCTATGCCACTAATAAGGTGAATGAATGTTATAAAAACATGTGTAACTCGATTAATATTATACATATACAAAAAATATTAATAAGAATAAATTTCTTCCTTTTGGCATTATTCAGAACGATGATCACTACAACGAGCGACTTAATTGTGAGTAGACTGCGCGCTATGTTAATGATGGATGATGTTTCAATTCCAATTGCTGATTTTAAACAAGCAATATTGATATATAGAAGGGCAAAATCTCTTGCTTTACGTGGCTGCATGCGCTCACGCCCTTCAAGCACTCTAAACCGACATAAGTGACAGCAGTTCCCTCTGCCAAGCTCCCTTACTCATGAATATTCTACGTTAAGCTTTGCAAGTTTTTGTTTTCTTATGCCTATCATATATATCTGACAAACTTTTGCCTTTGTATATCTAAGATTTAAGTACTTCACATTCTTTATTCTGTGCAATCATTACCTTTATTGTCAGAAAAATAAAAATTCTAGTAGTTCGCTTATGATTCTGTTGTGAATTGCTAGTAGAAGCTATTTTCTCTCTCAGAATATTTTAACTTTATATTAAAAATAACATTACAAGAAAATTATTTATTTGTAGCCAGTTATTTTCTACGAAAATTATTATTTTCTGCCAAAAAATTAGTATGTTTTTGTCGCAAATAGTCATTCTTGTCGCAAATAATCAGTCACAAATGCTCATTTCTCTTGTTGTATAATATTAAAAAATTATAATCTAACAATATGTTGATTTTATAATATTTGTATTGAAAATTTTCTCTCTTTTCTTAAAATCATATAAAACATCTTCACTCAAATCATTTCACTACCATTCACAAATTTCTCATCTCATCTCAATATCTCATCTCAACATCCAAATGAGGTCTTAATAATCTAGTACTTAACACTATTGTTGTCATTAGGGCTGTTATTAACATCTATCTATCTATATTCTACTTAATAAACAACGATAAATATTCTAATTATAAGCTAAAACATTTTTTTTCTGTTCGTTTCAATTCAAGTCTCGTCAATATTAAATATATTGTTCTATCAATTTAGAGGTACGAATCAACAATTATACAAGAAATCAATGGTTCTATATCTATTCAGTTGAATTCTAGATTCTCACGTCATAGTTACTGGAAACTTGTTGCAATAAAGAGGAAATGATGAACTTATTGGCTATGGAATCGAACGATGTATGCTTTGTAGGAATTGATCATGGGATGGGTGGCGCTGGTAAGACAACGTTGTTCGAAATAATTTATGATCGAACTTCTTATCAGTTTGAAGGAAGCAATATTATTTCTTGTAATCTAAAGCTCATAGTAGTCTAACTTCTTTTCAAAAACAACTTCTTTCTATGATCATGCAAGAAGAAATACATATATGGGATCATCGCGAGGGAATCAAGGTGATAAGGAGCATGTTGCGTATATAATAAAAAGGATTTTATCGTCCTTAATGATATAGATGGTGAAAAAGAACTAATGGCATTATCAGGGAGTCCTGATTGGTTTGGTCTAGGGACTAGCTAGGGTGAATATCATAACTTCTAGAGAGTCATTTGTTGAGAACAAATGAAGTGAATGATAATTATAAGGTTAGATCATTCACTTCTTCTGGAAAATGTAGCCAAGTCAATCAACAGCTTTGCCAAATTAATTTGTTTGGCATTAGGGCTGATAAAAAATTCAAAATTCTATTCTGTTTTTGACTCCGCACCGACTTTGGAGTTTTTTTAACTAAAAAAGTTGGAGGTGGTGATGTACCGACTCCAACTCCAACTCTGAAATTTTACATATTTTATAAAAAAAAATATATTTTTTATATATTAATCATATATATTTTATATAACTATAACTTAATTATATAGTTAATTAAATTCAATAATGTACTAGTATGAATAAATTATTATAAAATAACATGCTTATACTATAATATAAATAGACTAAATTCACTAATAATTGTTTAGTATATGTAAACACTATACTATTAACTATTACTACCATGTAACACTAATGTATAATAACATTTATTACTAATGTATTATGTATAAACACAAATATATAATATATAATAACTAAAGTATAATAACATGTACTAGTAATATATAATAATCAATCATGTATAATAACATGTAATGCTAATGTATAAACATTAACATATAATAACATATAATACTAATATATAATAACACTAATTTGTATAATGATCTATTATTTTAATTTTAGTTATGTTTTAATAAAATTGAAATTGAAAAAATATTTTTTAAAAAAAATTAAAATCTAGAAGCCTAAATCTCGTTAGTGAGTGTCTAAGGCTTCGTTTGCTTCCTAAAATCATCCCAACTCATCTCAACTCATCATTACAACTTTTTCAAATTCCAATATAAAATATAATAAACAATTCAACTTTTTCAAATCTCAAAATAATAATAATATTAAATAATAATATTCTAATAATATTTTATCATCTAAACTCAACTCAACTCAACTCAATTCAACATTCAAACACAACCTAAGCTTGTCAAGTTAAAATTTTAAATAGACTAAAAAAAAATATCTAAATTCGACTCCGATGCAACAAGTCCAAGGCCAAGTCGAAGTCAGATTCGATGCCATGTGAATCGGAATCAGTCCGTTATTATTGGTGCTCAGTCCAATTTGGCATCATCCTATTGAACACAAGACATGAAGAGAAATTGCGCAGAACCTTCGTATGGCATTAATAGGTCCAAAGTACGCGTTTTAATGAATTGTATAGAGAGTTAACAGAATCGTGCCATTCAAAGAAATTACTTCTTTTACGCGTTTCAGTAATGATCTTCCCCTGGATCATGCATGACTGGATAGTTGAAAAAGTCTTCTGGTGTCATTCAAAGGAATTAATTCCCCTACGCGTTTTATTTTTGATGTGCGACTTGTGATTAGACTTGGATCGATAAATATGGCCGTTGAAGGTATGCACACACAGTTTTTACGTTGAAAATGATCTACTGTAATAGTTATCAGTCTCGTTTATTTTCATATCTCATTTAATTTAATCATTATAATTTTTTTAAATTTCTATAAAAAATAAAATAAAAAATTTAATTTTTTCCAATTCTAAAATAAAAATAATATGTAAAAAATATATTTTAATAATATTTTATTCAACTTTTAACTTTTATATTAACTCATCTCATTTAATCTTATCTCGTTTGTGAAAACAAACGATCCATACTTTAATGGTTAAGGAAGTAACTATTAATGAAGTTATATATTTTTTTTTAATTTTTTCTTAATGATTAAAAATGTTAAAAAATATTTAAAAGAAAATAATAAAAAAATAAAAATTTCAAATACACTATAGAATAGTAAATAGATAGTAGGAGAGTAATAAAGGCTGATTTGAATTCAGAGATGAGATGAGAGATTGGTTTTAGATGAAAGATTAAAATTTAAATAAATACTGTTAGAATATTATTTCTTATTATTATTATTATTTTAGAATTTAAAAAAATTGAATTGAGATTTTAAAAAAGTTGAATTATTTATTATATTTTATGTGAAAATTTTAAAAATTTTATACGATAAGATGAAATGAAATAAAATGAAATGAAATGAGGAAATGGGTCTAACACTATCATTATCCTCCTTTGAGTCAACGAGAAGCGAAGCTACGTAGAACCAGCTTGGTGTTCAAATTGGCCCAAATCCATTGGCCCTACGAATTTTAAGTTTCTTTCTTTTTGCATGCATTATTATTAATGTTGATGACTTCGAAAGGAGAAAGCTGACTAACGTCGACTTTTGAGTTGACCGCGTGCTATGTCGAAGCATGATGTTCAATTCCTATCGCTAATTTTAAGCAAGCAATTTGTGAGTGCTCTGTATCTGAAATTTGAGTACTTCAACTTGCAACTTTCCATCTCAGGTCGACCAATACTACTTGTACTCCATGGCTAGCTTCTATTATATATGTACATACAGATTACCTCATGATATCTTCAGTGTTCTTCTAAAACTCTGGCATTGCATTCATGGCCACTCAAAGACCCTCTTCATCTACTTCCGAAGATACTAAGAAAAGAAAAAGAGACAATTCATCTTGCTCGGAAGATGAAAAAGTCATAACCTCTTCCCCATCTTCCTCGACGCCTCAATGCAAATATGAAGTTTTTCTTAGTTTCCATGGTGAAGATACTCGTACGAATTTTACGGATCATCTATATGTTGATTTAAAACGGAAAGGCATTCTCGTATTTAGGGATGATGAAGCACTCCAGCAAGGAGAATACATTTCCCAAGCACTTCTGAAAGCAATTCAATATTCACAATACGCGATGGTCATTTTTTCGACAAATTACACTTTTTCCAAATGGTGCCTCATGGAACTTGCTAAGATCGTTGAATGGGAGGAAAAGAAAAAGCTCACAATTCTTCCTATTTTCTACCATGTGGATCCTTCTGACGTGAGAAATCAAAGTGGGTCTTTTGCAGAAGCATTCACTGCACATGAAAAAGATCCCAAGATAGACAAGAAAGATATGGACATGTGGAGAAATGCTTTGAGAATAGCCGGTAGTATCGCCGGATGGCACATACACGACAGGTGACATTATCACTAGTTTGTTTTCACAATTATTTTCATCTCATTTTATATAATCATTACAATTTTTTTAAATTTTTACACAAAAGAAAATAAAAAATTCAATTTTTTTAAAATCTTAAAATAAAAATAATTTTTAAAAAATATATTTTAATAATATTTTATTCATCTTTCATCTCATCTCATCTCATTCGCAAAAACGAGGCCTTAAAAGCATCCTTAATGGATTAGTTAAATCTAAAAAAATACTTCAAATAGCTATTAGGACATAAAAATTGATGGCATTGGACTAGGCAAATTTCAAAAAGATAAACTTCAACTACAGTTAATCTAAACTTTCGGTCATATTTGGATGTGCACTACTGTAGCACTACGAAATTAATTATTTAGTATTATTTCATCTCTCTCCTCTAAGTTTTTCTCTTTCTACTGAAATCTATGAAGAAGAAAAAAAGGTCTAAATAAAATTAAATAAATTAGGTAGTTAAAATTAAAGAAATAAGTAGAATAGTAAAATATGATAAAATGAAGTAAATTAACAATTAAAGAAATAAATATTTTTCAATTAATATTATTTTATTACTATATAATGAATAAATAGATAATCAAATCATGTGAGGATTTGATGTGAATGGAATAGATAAAATCAAATTCATCTAATAATATTTTATTATATATCATATAATGAAAAAATGGCTATAGTCAAAGTTGATTATATTTAATATAGAAATTCGATCTGAATAGAATATCTAAAGCCAAATTCATCTAATATTAACTAAAACTTAGTTTTACTTCAGCTATTCCGATGAGAGTGCTTTTAAGTACTCTTTTCTTCTTCCATTGCCAGCTGGCAAGTAATTAACATGTATGAATATCTACCTAAATTATGACATGCATTTAGAATTTATAAAATGTTTACATTATGATCTGGTCTGACAACTCGAGTACTGTTGCAAGAGGCAAAATATTGAAGTACGACTTAATTAAGTGTTTGGCTTCCTCTAATAAACCATGGTACTTATCAGCTAAAGCTAATGTTTTTTTTTTCTTGGTTCGTGTCGATTCAGCTCTTGTCAATATTAATTGTTTTATCAATTTATAGGTTATACGAATCAACAATTATACAAGATATCAGTAGACGTATATCTCGTAAGTTGAATTCTAGATTCTCACGTCATGATTACGATAAACTTGTTGCAATAGACTCCCAAGTAGACAAAATGATGGAGTTATTGGCTATGGAATCGGATGATGTTCTCTTCGTAGGAATTCATGGGATGGGTGGCGTTGGTAAGACAACGCTGGCCGAAATAATTTATGATAAAGTTTATAATTCTTATTGTCGATTTGAAGGAAGCAGCTTTATTTCTTGTATTAGAGAAAAATCTACTACTGCTCGTGATCTAGCTTCTTTACAAAAACAACTCCTTTCTACAATCATGCAAAAAGAAATACATGTATGGGATCATCACCAAGGAATTAGGATGATAATGAAGATGCTGCAGAATAAAAAGGTTTTTATTGTCCTTGATGATGTGGATAGTGAAAAGCAACTGATGGCATTAGTAGGGGATCGGAAATGGTTTGGTCCAGGGAGTAGAGTGATTATAACATGCAGAGATAGTCATCTGTTGAGAACACATGAAGTGAATGATATCTATAAGGTTAAGCAGCTTGAAATAGCAAAAGCTTTGCAACTCTTTAGTTTGTCAGCTTTCAAGAAAACCCATCCAATAGAGGATTACAAGGATCTATCTATGGATTTTGTAAATTATGCTGGGGGCCTTCCTTTAGCTCTTAAAGTTTTGGGTTCCTTCTTATATGAGAGAGAAATAGATGCATGGAAAAGTGAGAGAGATAAACTTAAAGCAATTCCTAATCCAAAAATTATGGATGTACTTCAAATAAGTTTTGATGGGCTGCAGGAATCGCAAAAAGTGTTATTTTTGGATATGGCGTGTTTGTTCCATGGGGTGGATAACATAATTTCTGGGATGTTATTAGAAAATTTTGGTCATTATCGCATCGACATTGATGTTCTCCTTGAGAAGTCCCTCATAAGCAAATCAAAATATGGATGGTTGTCCATGCATGATTTGCTAAAAGAACTGGGTAGGGAAATAGTTCGCCGCGAATGCCCTGAAGAACCTGGACGACGTAGTAGACTGTTTCGTGTGGAGGATCTCTATCACGTACTGAAGACTGATACTGTAAGTTAATTGGTATAGATATTAATATAAAAAGGTAGTGTAGATATTAATATAAAAAGGTATATCTTCATCCTAATTCTGGCTATTCTGTTGTTTCTTGATTACCAGGGAACTGATGCAACTAAAACCATAGTCGTGCATTCTTGTGCTGAAACGGAAGATCATAAAGTACTCAAAGCCAAAGCATTTTCAAAGATGAGAAAATTGAGGTATCTTAAATTCCCTGATTCTCGAACTATACAATGGAGTGGAGATCCTTTAAAATACATGGCAACCAATGAGTTGCGATTTCTAGAGTGGCCTGGATATCATTTGAAAACCTTGCCGAGCAGTTTCCAACAAAAGAATCTTACTGTTCTAAGGTTGTGTGATAGTCGTATCAAACAACTATGGAAGGGGTCGATGGTAAGTTTCTCACTCGTATAAATACGTATTCATCTTAATAATTCCCCGTTAATTTTCCAAACAAGTTACCATATTTATATTTTGATCCAATTAACGACTTGTTTGTTTATTACAGGTTTTACCCAATTTGAAGGAATTTGATCTGAGTTATTCAAAGAACTTGATTGAAACACCAGATTTGACTGGAATCCCAAATCTTGAGAGTTTAAACCTTTCAGGTTGTAGAAGCTTGTGTGAGGTCCACCCATCCATCGGAAGTCTCAAAAAATTAAAATGGTTGACACTTGAGAAATGTTCAAGCCTTGAGAAGTTACCAGACCTGTGTAGTTTGGAATGCCTGACCTATCTTTCGGCACATGAAACTGCTATAACACAAATACCATCTGTCGATCTAAGGCCTAAGTGCAATATTGATGCATTTGGCCTTTGGTTTCGTTTTAGTGGAAGCAAGTTGATGCGACTTAAATCAAGGGATCCCATCTATGATATCGGATCACTTGTAGAATATCAGAAGGAAGGAACATATGATTACATAGAAGCAAAGTGCATTGATTTTGACAGCAAAGCAGAAAATATTTTAGACATGGCAGGTGTTGTTATTTCGGCTTTAGATGACGATTTGGTGAGTTCTCTCATTCTTTTCTTTAGAAACAAATCAAATATGTCAGAAAAATGCTTTAATGAAAAAGTATTTCATTTCACAAATAAAAAAATTAATTATCGCCTTGCAATTGCTTCATTTTTGCTGCAATTAACATCTCTTTTTGGGGTTGGTTTTACAGAACATGATAAGTGGATGGTCGTTGGGATTCCATATGATTCCAGATTGGGTCCAGTATAAAAGTAATGGCTCCTTTGTAAAGATAGACTTGGATGCTAATACAAATCCGGAGATGGGGTTAGCTTTCTTTATTGTATGTGATTCTGATCAATTATTTTTTGATGATTATGGACGTAGTATTTCAATTTCTTGGTTAATCAAGAGCCCTATGATAAACTTGAAGGAGGTGAGGCTTACAATAGTGTTTGAGACGGATGAAGAATATTATGTGGAATATAATTGTTCAAGTTACAGTAAAATATCTCCTATCTTGAACGTCTCTTTTGGTAAGCGAATTGGATTCTGGGTGTATATACCGGCAGTTTTGCGGTTATTGGATATACGGAGGGTCATTAAGATTTCATTTAAAACATGTTGTACTTGGAGTGAAAAAGTAAAAGTGAAAGAATGCGGGGTGCATTTAGTATTTCCAGATGATGCTAATTCAAAGTTCTATAATAGCATTGCTCCTTTTGGCCATTCGGGATTTTCAAATTCAAATTTCCATCGAAAATTTGAAGCCAATATGATGAAGTGCAAAATAAAAGAAAAAAAGGAAAAAGGAATAAGAAAGTTGAAGAAGGGTGGCCACAATTATGAATCTTATGATTAAGGACGAAGGAAAAGAAAAAAAGAAAAAAGGAAAAAGAAAGTTGAAAAAGGGTGGCGGCAGTTATGATAGAGATGAAACCTAAGGGCTGCCCTTCCACTTGCATATAGGCTGGATCCTTTTGTTTAGGGTGAGTATTTGTGTTTCTTCAGCCCATGTGTTGTTTATTTAGAGTTGGTGTGTTTTATCTCCTTTTCCTCATTTTGGAAGATGAGGATTTTTTATAATTTTGTAATGTTGGTACGTTTATTTATTAATAAAAGAAATAGGTTATTGGGTTTATGTCTATAATAGGAAAATCCCTCTTTTTGGATGGGGTGGTTGGATACTCTACCTCTTTTGGAGGTGGGGGGATAGTTTTATCTCTGTTTATTACATAGAGTGATACTCTCTCATGAGAGTCTCTATAAGTTAAAATAATATCTGTCATAAAGAAATTTGTGTACAAAGAGGCGTACAATAGATGTGTAGTTTGGCAGAATTTACTCTGTATTAATTTTTCATAGCTATAACTTCTTTTCTGAATGAAATGAAATCTATTTCCCACAATTTTTTTTAAAAGAATAAAAAAGATAAAAGCATGAGGAGGACATTATGTTCTTTCGAAAACGGACACTTAAAATAAAAAGAGGAATATTATGTGCCTATGTTCCGCGACCCGACTGAGCCAACGTAATCAATCCAAACCGACATGTGTTGGATTATTATAACACCAATTTTATTTGTGCGAGACTCGTGACGTATAATTCGCCTCAAAAAGTATTATTCCCCACGATGACAATAAAGGACTACACGTATATTTTCACGGCACATTCTGCGTGAAAAGCCTTCAACCTTCATCGCAAAAATCAATTTCATTTGTATCAATCTCGTGGGTATAGGAGCAAGTCCCGCCAGAACATTTGGTGGGTATTACTATTAGCCATTAATAGCGTTGGTGGGAAATAAGCATGTTTTTTAAACATGTTCGCTGATTATCCATGATTGTGATGGTGGGAATTATTTGATTTCCATGAAGCGATCTTGTGGAAAATACTTAACACTTAATAATGCTGAATTACTTTTTCCCCACAAAACCTCATCCGTAGGAAAAAGTGATATTCATGAAGGTAATCAGTAGGAAATGCATTTTAAATAAAACCAATTTTATGCTTATTCCCACAACCACATTCCATGTAAATCAGTTATTCTACATGGAAGTATCTTGTTGCAGAAGCTTGTAGCTCCTGGGGAAAAGCAAGTTTTCCCCACTTAGTTGGGACTGTAGACAATATTTTGGGGTTGTCTACATTTCGCCTCAAATTGTTTGCATTAAGGAGTGAATAATTGGTTGATACCCAGGTGAGATATATGGTAAAGTTACTCCAAAATACACTCACAACCATATAACATAATTTCTATATCAATATTTACAACATTCACGCATGTTCCACTGTTCATTGAAGGAAATGGAAATACATTAATGTTTACTGTGTGGGAAGGAGAAGAGGGTGATCAACATGATTGTGCATACTATTGTATAACCCATATAACAACTACAGTTCTACATAAACGAGGATCAACCTTCCTCCAAATTAAATCTCCCGATAGCTCCAATTGCATTCATGTATGAGATAACTCATTTTGATCTGACTAGAATTGAAGCACCAGCTGTTTCAGTAGCCTCTATATCAGGAGATTTTCAGGGCTGAATGAAAAAGACCTGAAAAGATAGCATACATGATGTTATGATCACATCAAACTCTTGCCTCAGCAGTAGTAGCCTTACAATACAACAAATTACAACCTGACTTCAATCTGAGAATGAAATCCTAACATACCATCTCCCTTAATATACTTGGTCATTTACAATATTACACCCAAGGATGTATATGGTAAAATCCCATGATAGCTGATAAATGTATACTTGCTGCAATATATAAATTATCTGACAACTCAGGAAAAAAAATAATTTATATGCCAATACAAGATTTCCCTAGAAAAGGTCAGGTTATATAGCACATTGATATAAATTACCTCCTGCATTATTAGTATACAATAAAGTACACCACAAACGTAGATGGCATTTATATATGTCAGTATGCTCGATATAGTTGACAAAAACATATATACTCAAAATAGCTCAGACCAAGAAATTATTATTATCATACAATGGTTCTAGGGATAACCTATTTCCAACTTCAAGTTTGGTTTTCTACCTCAAAAGTGAACAACAAATCAATGATTCCCACTATTCAAAACAAATCTGCTGACTTAAATCTCCCTAAAATCCTTTGGTCATTTACAAGTGATCAATTCAGACTATATGACTAATTCAAAAGTAACAAGAAACAATGTTGGGAGTACACCATATTATCAGAGCATCAATCCAGTATGAAATATGACATGAAGGAAACATGTGTCCAATGAATATGCATGACAGCTCCAATATACCAGCTTTGCAACCAACCAAAAACAGTACATTATTCATGTCTGCAAGTATTCCATAAAAATGCCATCATTTTGGTGACCATGGGAGTGCTGTACACGTGAAAGACTAACAGGGAAGGTTCCTTCACAATCCTTATTTTAAATTGAAAGAAATCTGCTCTTAAGTTCATGACTTTATTATTTTTTATGGAACTGTTTCAATTGCCTATACATAACTTGAATCTTGATATAAAGATGTAAAATTGACATATTTGTTAGAATATTATAAAAATGCTACCAGCCAAATTTATTGTCAAAAACTGACTGATATCTTCCACCAACATTAGTGACAACTATTAATTCCAACTAATTACTCTTTCAATACACCAGTCAATACCAAAATCAACATATTTTAAACAAACATGTGGTCTATCCCAAGTTCCATATAACAACATCATGACCTATGAAGTTAATTCTGTAATAAACCAAGAAAGTTAGAAATTAACATATACCATTACTGGATCTGAAACTTGTGCAATATGTTATATTTTTCACTTCTCTTGGTGGTTGCCATTTCAATATCAATTGTGATGAAACAGTGGCCTTCCGTCACAGAACTGTACCCTGCTGGAACCCTTGGATATGCAGCTACCTACATGCATGCTGGTGTATCCCTGCATGAATAAAAAACTTAAGTCAATTGTACCCACTCAGGTAATGAATATCCAGAGCCCTACAAACACTACTTATCATTGTATAGGAGTAGATACTCACTCATGCTGGTGAAAACCATTACCTGATGCATACCATCACCAAACATCAATACCTACTTCCATATTATACCAGGTTATATATTCCCAACACAAAAGCCCACTTATGTAACCACCTCCCACCCTTTTTATCAAAACACCCCCAACCTGCCCACACTACACAACAAAACATTTATAACACTGCCATTTCCATAGGGGGAACAAAAAACACAAAAGTCCCCAACACCTTCTTCAAGAAACTTGCCCATATGAGAGATGTTATGCATCTCCTTGAGTCTCTTGTTGAGACTCCCTACTTGACTCCAACTGCGATGATATCAAGTTCAATTGTTTGTCATGCTCAGAAAACTGTTTGCGCAGATCAGCCATATCACCCAAAAGTGCCTCTAGTTTACTCTTGTAAATGTCTACACAAGTCTTGTTCATTTCATTCTCCTTGGCCGTACGTTTAAATGCCTTGTTGTTTTGCAAGAACGGGGAGGGCTCAGGTATAACTGAGTGGCCCAACCCTTGTGCATAACTAGATTTGAACCCTAAGGCCTCTTTGAAAACATCAGCAACAACTTCATCAACATCCTCAATGTCTTTCTCATTTAACCTCTCTACCATCAGATTCTGAAATTTCAAAAAGAAGGAAACCATGATTTCAGGTCAGCCATGCATAGTCCATTATATAATTAGAAATCAAAATACAGATAAGCTAACTCACATAATTGTGTTCCACTTGCTGCATTGATGAATTTCCACTTTTTACTTGACCAGGGTGTTTCTTTGTAAAATGCAATCATATTCAGTGCCTCCTCACCCTTCAATTAAAATGTATGTAATTAAGGCTCAATCCCTTTTATAAAAACACATAACACTCACTTTAAACACTACATAACTTACCCTCTCTTCCATAAGCCTAACAAAGGATTTCCTCCCACCTGTATATTTCACCTTCTGTTTTTTCTTATTATTACTGTTTCTACGAGACTGCTCTTGAAATAATTCAAAAAAAATATTTTCATGCACTTACACTTATTACTCAATGCCTCAATAGAACTAAATAGATGTATATATATAGATGACAGCTATAAGAGGAAAAAACAACAACATTTAGATTTAATTCCAACTATTTGCCTCTTGAAAAATCCCTGATTTTTATTAAGAAGATATATCACAAAGAAAAACCATCAACCAAAAATGTCTTTGCTTCATGAAGGCAAGAATATGATTGCAGGGTTACAAAAGGATTTACCTTTTCTTGCCTCTACTGGTTAGTTCTTCAGCCAAAGGGGTGAACTGTGTGGTGATAGCAAGGCAAGAAAGAGTCAGTCACTGCCCCATGAGTACTTATCCTTTGGTATGCAGACTATTAACCCTCTTGTACTTGCTCAGTTCTTCTTCTTCTTCTTCTTCTTCTTTTTTAAAAAAAAAAATCTCCTTGCTTACTTCTTGATCCCACTGGAACCCAAAGCACCTTCTCACATTCTAGCCTTTGGTACCCACAAAGAAATAATGTAAAGCTTCTGTCACTTCGAGGTCAGAGATTGGCGTGAGGTCACCTACTATCCAATGTTAAAATCCCCCCTCTTACAAATAAATATTCCCGCCTGGTCATAAATCACCTTTTGTGTGATATATCGGGCATCAAACGTCTTCGGAGAGGGTCAGTACAAAAAGTATTATATATAAAAAATTTAGGCTCTATTTGGATGTTGAGTTGAGTTGAGTTAGGTTGAGTTTTTTTATGAATAATAGTGAGTTGAGATGATAAAGTGAGTTTTGTAAGGTCCACCTAAGATGAGTTTAAGACTGTATTTGAATATTGAGCTAAGCTCAATTCTTTATGAATAATAATAAGTGGAGTAGTAGAATAAGTTATGTGAAGCCATCTAAATATTCTGAGTTTAAGTCTTGAGTCCATAATTCTATGCATAGACTACCAAAGAATAAAATAAAAGATTACAATCTAATTTGAGAATGTCTTGGAAGAACCCTGTTATGAGCAATTAACCTGCTAAGCTGTGGAAAAAGGTGTGAGTCTTGATGAGGATTCGAAAAGAAAAACATCGAAAGAAAATGTGAAAGACTAGAGTGCATTGGCATCCTGTAAAACAGTTGGTATCAAGATTTTTAGAAGCTAACTTAGGGAACCCTTTGGCAGTACATGTACACATCCATGTACTTCCATTTCCTCTAATTTTCATTTGAATCATACCTCATCAGTATTTGAAGGGTTCAACCAAGTTCCACCCAGCATTATTTTCATTCCTTTATTGCTTTGAATCCCCAAATTGAAAGAAATGGGTCTTAACTTCTAGTATAACATTTTAGTATTTTTTAGATAATGAGTTCATGCATCTATTTGCTCCACAAAAATGCCATGACAGCATTGCTAGTGTATGGTGTTAAGAAAGAACCAAAGATATTTGAAACAAAGATAAGGTGTTAAGAAAGAACCAAAGATAAGGTGTTAAGAATTAACCAAAGAACCACAAATAGCACAACAAAAATTGAGGAAAATACACAAACCATGCACTTCACAGTAACCCCTGTTTTGTTACCAAGAAAACTGAGAGTTTGTATGTGACATGTTTATCTTTGTTAGAGTTCCTATAAGTCTCACTTATTAAAAAATAAGAAGTTCCTATAATTCTTGGAAGCAGCAGAACAGAGGACAGTGAAAACATGAGCACACATTGAGATTGTGGTATTCTAAAATGTATCCTATGCTAAACAGTTTGTCTAGACAGTCCCACGTTTGTTTATGTGGATGCCACCTTTTTTGCAATGCGATTGGCGAGTCATGTTCAAATAAAAATTAATTAGACAAGGATGCAGTATTTGCTCTAACTCTACTATTTTAAACTTCTAGTTATACTTAAGACTAACCATCCTAGTCCACATGAGTTTTAAATTCCACCAATGTTAAGTTTTCTTCCTACCACTATTTAAATTCGACAAGGTTCAATAAAATGATACTCTGCAGTGTTTGTGATCCTGCAAGTTAAAAAATAACGTTAAAATCTTACTGTAGTTTATCATCCAGAGAGTTAAAGGCCATTGTGTGTGTCGAATAGGATATGTTGTGAATTTAAATAATATAAGAGATCTCTAACATAACACACGACCTACCCACAAACAAATATTGTATAACATAGAGATCAAAACCAATTGGTTGCTTGTACATTAGACTTTAACTTGAATTACTAACTAAATAACTAACTAACTAACTAAGTACTATATATATATATATATATATATATATATATATATATATAACATGACTAAACTCACGCCCCACAGACATGTTAATTAACAAAGACCGATTAATTATTTGTTTACTCTAATGTTTCAATTCTTATATATGTCAGGCGTATATAACTTCATTGGGAATGACTTCATCCCACCTGCACAAAGGAACAAGAAAACCTCACTACCAAGAAATACACAATTCCCTCATCCATAAAACAAAGCCATTTGATGATACACTACACACCATATATCAAACTAAAGCGTACTATCTACACACCATATATCAAACTAAAGTTTCAAGAGTACTCAAATATAAACAATAGCCATTTCGAAACTCAGTGCAAAAATAAAACTTAACATTAGAATACAAAACATGTAATTTTAAAACTCAGTGCAAATACAAAACTGATATAGCTTATTTGTTGGTGCCCATAAAATGTGAAAAGCTTCTACATCAGTAATGTGTATCTGTCTTCAAATCTATACCCTAAGATCAACTTGGAAAACCCCTAATTATTAATTTAAGTTCCACATTCACCCATGATATTATTATTCCAAAGCAAATAATTTAAGAACAAATTAAGCTGCTTACCAGAGAGATGGCATGAAATGAACACCATTCAGATTGCTAAAATAGGGGACTGTGAGGTGGCGTATGGAGCAGAGAAGAGAGAGAGAGAGAGAGAGAGAGAGAGAAACAGAGAGGTTAACAGAGGCGTCGGGGGTTTTGGGCTACTGTTCACGGTGGCTGGTGGCTGAGCTTCCATCGTCCATGGCTGAGACGAAGAGAAGCAGTGAGGGAGAAGAGGGAGATCTCGAGAAAGAGAGGGGCTCGAGAGGAAGGAAGAGGCGTCGTAGGTTGGCTTGCCGATATACTGTGCTTGGAGAAAGGAGGCAGCGTGTTAGTGGTTGCTGGCGATGGAGGTGGCATTGTCGTCGGCGGCGTCGCTGGCTTGTTGGGGGGGGGGTTCAGGGGAGGGGAGAAGAATAGCTCCACACACCTTATGTGGCATCGCTTTTTCTTGATTTTTTTTTAATCCAAAACGTCAAGTGTGATGCGGCTGCAGGGCTGATGTAAATCTTTTTTCAAAGAGTAGAGAGAGGACTAGGCTGGGACAGAAAGAAAAAAGGGGGGAAAATACAAGTCTTAACTAGAATATTTCTGGCGCTTTGAATTCGCCGTTAATATATATAAATTTGCCACATATAAATTTTACAACGACAATGTTCGCCACAAATTTAGTTATTGTGGCGACTTTCTTAGTTCGACGGAAATAAGCTGATGCTACAGTCACCGTACTTTGTTGTGACGACCTAAATCGCCCCAATAGCTCTAAAACTCGCCCCAAAAAGTGGTCTGCCTCAGAATTCCCCACTTTTGTGAAAAAAATCATCGGCGAACTAAAAATCGCCGAAAATAAGGACTATTTGCAGTAATTTTTTTTGCTGCAATATTAAAATTGCTGGAAATGGCTTATTTTCTTGTAGTGATTAACTTACTAAACTTGACTTGGGGTATAATGCCCTCATTGGTAGCATTCCAGTAAGCATTCACTCATGCAAGTCCTAAGAGTAGTTCGTTTTGCCTTGAACCAACTAGACGAACAAATCCCACCAGAAGTGGCTCCGTTGAGATTTCTGACTTTCTTCTCAATTATTGGCAACAAGATAACTAATATCATTGGGGCAACCAAGATTCTTATGTGTTGCTTGATTCTCGAAACTGTGCTCATTGGAACAAATTTTCAATATGTGACAATGCCAACGGATGATGACATAATTGCTTTTAATGGATTCCAAAATCTTAAGTTCTTGGATATAGGTGGATGCCAACTAATAAGCCAGTTGCCCCATATGACTATCTAAGCTTAAGAAGCTGAAAATCTTAAGCCTAAATGCCAATTCTGTCACTGGTTCAATTCCAAGTTGGTTGTTGACCCTTCCAAGACTTATTTGTCTAGACATGTCGGACAACCTCACTTCAGTGAGTTTTTGAAGGAACTTAATGCATTTCCAGCATTAGCATTAACGCAAGCTCTAGAAGACAATAGTTCCTTGCTTTTACCAGTCTATAACGTATTCTATCGTACAGTTTTCCAATACAATTATCTCTCCTACTGGAACCCAACAATATATATTAAAAACAATAGTCTTAGTGGCAACATTCCAATTGGGATCGGTCATTTGAAGATGCTATGTTCAGTGGATCTTAGCCAGAACAGTTTCTCAGGCCAGATTCCAGACCAAATATCAGAGCTTACGAACTTGGAAACATTGGACCTCTCTGCAAATCACTTGTCTGGTGAAATACCTACGTCACTTGCTCATTTGCATTTCTTGCGTAGGTTTAGTGTAGCACACAATAATCTCCATGACCAATCCCATTAGGCACACAACTACAAAGCTTTGATGCCTCTGCATATGAGGGCAATTATGGACTTTGCAGTGCCCCACTTCCGAAGTGTGGCCATGTGACTAATGGCAACAATACTGATAAGGACATTCCAGATGAGGAAGATGGACACACAATCCCATGGTTTCATATAACTGCGGTGGTTGGCTTCATTACTGGATTTTGGGCGGTTTGTGGCCTGATGGCTTTTAGCCCTAATTGGAGAATTGCATATTTTCGATTTCTTAATGACTTAAAAGATCAACTCCATGTAACTCTAGCAGTATCTTTAGCCAGATTGAAGAGAAGGCTATAAGTGTGACTTTATGCGTTGAATAATAAATATACTTGGTCTTTTTAATGTTTGTTGTCAATCCAATATCTCACATATGTTTCAACTTTAGTTTTCCTTCTTTTGATCCTTTTTGTTAAGGAATAAATATACTTTGCATTCTCAAAGTACTGCAAGAGGTTTTACACAATTCATGTAATCCAAATATCAAAACCAACACATTACACTCCAAACTATCAAAACATGATATTTAGTACCTTCGATTAAGATCTGACCATCTTGATGAGGGTAACAGTACTGCTTATGTTTAATCTATTTAATCATATTTGCAATCCTGAGTCATGTACAAGTCCCGCACACTGCTTTTGAAAAAAATGGATAAATTTAGGACCCACATGAAAAAGTTATCTTTTAATGGTGGACCCCTTTTTTTCAAATAGAGTACGCGATACTTGTATATTCTGAGACTGTATCTAACATTATTCTTTTAAGTATAAAGAATATGAATATGGTAATTTTGTTGATGCAAACCTGCATACTTCTTCCTTTTGGTTTATGATGTACGTTCACAGTTGATATGTAATTTATGAGGACTAAAACAAACACTCACTGTTTAGGCTAGTTGTTGTTACCATGAATGATATCTTTAAAGATGTGTGATTTTGATACTTTTTGCATTTTGGGGAACGGTAATTAGATGATCACATGCAAGCTATCTCACTCCCATGGTGATCTATTATTGTCGTAAATCTTCCATTGGGTTTTGTGTGGAGTCTGGCTTTGAGTTGGAAAAGGTGCAAACAGATTTTTCGCTCGACTGTTGCTTAACCTTGGCTTGAGCAAAACTCAGGTAGAGAGTTCGCTAGAGGTGCGCTCGACAGTTAGCTCGAGCGAAGTCCAAACAGATTATTCTCTCGATTGTCACTCGAGCGAAGTAAACTCCTAGTGTTTGCTTAATATTCGCTTGACACTCCACTCGAGTGGGAGATGTAAGAAAGGAGTACCCATAGTAGGCACTTTTTCCCCTTCTCTTGGGGCTTATGAAGTGACTCTTAAGCCACTTTATGAGCCTTGATGGCTGGCCCTTAATGGGCAAGGGTTACACTTAGAGGGGTTATTTACATAGCCCCTCCCCCTTTGGATGAGAAGTGTGTGTGTGTGGAACAAAATAGAAAATGATATCTCTCAAAAGAATTCTCTCTAGTCCTGACATCTAGGCTGGAGAATTTGTGAGTGTCGCTTTTGTATTACCACGTAGTATACTCCACCATCGATAAGAGGGCATTTCAGATGAACAACAACTGTGACGGAGAATCCATAGAACAATCATACTTGATCTACGATTTGCCAACAAGGTAATATCGCTTTCTCTATGTAATTTGATTTAGTATTTCTAACACAAACAATAATTTGCATTGAAAAATACCAACAGAAACTCAACTCCAAAGTTTTGATGCTTTTGGATATGAGGGCAATCTTGGACTTTGTGGGGCATCACTTCTTGATTGTGGCCATATTACTAGGGACAACACATATTATAAGGGAATTGAGGATGAGAAAGATATGAACATACAATTGCACGGTTTCGCCTTAAGGTAGTGTTTGGCTTCATTATTGGTTTTTAGGGAGTTTGTGGTCCTTTGACTTTAGCCGTAATTGGAGAGTTTTGTACTTCCATTTTTGGATAATTTAAAAGACCAACTCTATGTAACACTGGCAGTGTCTTTTTTAGTGATATTAGGTTGCCACTAATTAATACACTCTCAAACTATCTAAACATGGTATTTAGCACCTTCGATTAAGATCTGACCATCATGATGAGAGTAACACTACTGATTTTTCACCTATTTAATGATATTTATAGTCATAGTGTATAAGTCCCACATAGTACTACATACTTTTGAAAGAAATGGATACATCTCGCGGGATGTCATACATAAAAATTAGTTTTTAATAATTGATCCCATTTGTTTTTCAAAGAGTATGCAGGACTTGAACAGTTTAAAATTATATCTAGTATTACTCTTTTAAATATAAAGTAGAGGAATCTAATAATTTGGATTGTGCAAACCATACTTCTTAATTCCTTTTCGTTTGACATACGTTCACATGAGTTGATATGTAGTTCTTGAGGACTAAAAAAAGCACTCACCGTTTAGGCTAGCTGAAGTTACCATGCATGATATCATTAAGGAAAATGTGTGATTTCGATACTATTGCATTTTGGGGAACGGTTAGAGATGCTATTTCACTCCCATGCTCTGTCATTAATGTCATATAAATCTCCCACTATTAGCTAGGCCACTAATAAGGTGAATGAATGTTATAAAAACACGTGTAACTTGATTAATATTATACATATACAAAAAAATATTAATAATCTTAAAAAGAATAAATTTCTTCCTTTTTGCATTATTCATAACGATGATGACTACGAAAGGAGAAGGACCATATGTTGATGGATATATGGTGTTTCAATTCTAAGTGCTGATTTTAAACAAGCAATATTGATATATAGAAGGGCAGGATCTCTTGCTTTACTAGGCTGCATGCGCTCACACCCTATCAAGTACTCTAAACCGATATACGTGACAGCAGTTCCCTCTGCCCAAAGCTCCCTTACTCATGAGAACATGACTTTCTATTAACTATGCTATAGTGGGTCAAGAAGGATTGAAACCGAAAGGAAGTATACTCCTTTGATAAAACATTCATAAGTTGCATCTTTGGATTGAAGAGGATACAACTAGCTAGCTATAACGATAGAAGTCATTTATGTATTCTAGAAAATGCAGGAGGTAATGCAATTTGATAAGCAACTGGATCGATTTTTTTCAAAATCTCAAACGGTTCTACATAACGGTGGCTCAACTTTCCTTCCTTTCCAAATCTCATAAACGGTGGATATTTCAAGTAATGTGAGTTTATGCCTCTTTTGTTTTCACATATGAGATAAGTTTAGATAAAAATTGAAAATTGACTAAAATATTGTTAGAATATATTATTTTAATATTATTATTGTTTTAAAATTTGAAAAAGTTGAATTGTTTATTTTAATTTTTGTAAAAATTTAAAAAAATTATAATGATTAAATGAGATAAAATAAGATGTGTCGTAAAAATGAACGATTTTAATACTTTTGATGCTTCAAACGTCAAATGACAGGTCAAACTACATTAGCTGCCCTCTACACATGATTTATTTGTGGTAGTAGTTAGCCTATTCTCGAGACACAAAAGCCCAGCCTATCTTTTCTTTTTCCTTTTTACATATATTTAGGACGGCCTTTAAAATAAATAAATAATGAAATGATCTCTAAACAATTATTATTATTATTATTATTATTATTATTATTATTATATATATATTTATATTTATATATATAATTATATATGTGGTCTAACCTCCCTCAGGTTTCACCCATTTAGGATTAGCTCATTGTGCAATTTTTTTAAGAATAATTTGTGTTAAAGATTTCATTGGAATGATCCATACGTTATCTTTCCCGTCAACAATCATGACCGTTGTCCAATGGTCATTAACAATATTCAAGTCTCCCATCTTGACTGAAATGGTGCTTTGACTGTTTTTCAAAAGTCACTTATCTTGCTTGAAATGGTGCTTCGATGTCTAAAGACATGCCCAATTGGAAATAAGTATACAAATAAGTATACAGTTTTCTTTCTTTGAAGTGTTGTGCTTCCATTGTTATACTCTGTATTAGTGGTCTTGAGATTTTTTTGGAGTGACAATACGTGATATAATCTGTGAATTTAATATGAATACAATATAAAATTAGCAGGTTTGAGTTTAATGTTAACAAGTATGGATTAAAACGGGTTGACTCATTAAGACACTATTTATAAATGGTCATTTTATTGAATTATAATAAAATTACAATCCATTTAGATTTTATTTCAAATTTATAATTTTATTATTATTGCATTGTAATATTATCGGTTTTGCTTAGTATGGTCATATTTTTATTATTGAGATTGTTATTTTAGATCTATGCTCATATTTGTTATTGCAGGATTTATAATATTAGTTTTATTATGTGTTAGAATTTGAAAAATATAGATCTTTTTTCCTAGTAAGTGGTCGTATTTTTTTAAAGATATTGTGGCCACTAATAAATATAGATTTGAATTTTTATGTGAAATTATGTTAATAAATTCAAATTGTTTATACATATTAGCTCAACCGAATTACATGAAACAGTTTAAATATTGAATCATGGCATGTTGACTTATTTTTAATTAATTATTAAACATGTCAAAATAACGGTGACACGATACGACTAGTTATGTAAATGGATTGAGTTATGGTTTGAAAGTTTATCTATATAGCCGAATGTTTATAACTTGACACGATCTGAAAACTTGATTTTCAACCTCTAAGATTTTTCAGAATTTGAAAATCTTGGTATTCCAATATGATTTTATTAAGGCATAACGCAATCAAATTACAAAATCTTCTCCGTGCTTCATTGTATTCTGTAGACAATTTTGCCTTAACCCTGTGCATACCAATTTGTTCAGAGCTGGTGGGGTGAAATTAATTTAAGGAAACTTGTACAAGTAAGCATGTTTAAAGCAAAGGTTCAAGTTCGTACAAAACATAATAGAAAATTGGTTAAAAATTGAACAACGTTCACAACTCGTTTTGCACAGAAGTCTTGTTCATCAGCCACTTATTTATTAATGAAGTCATATGAACACGATGAAAGATAAGGACAAAGATATATATATATATATATATATATATATATATATAGATACAGAGAGAGAGAGAGAGAGAGAGAGAGAGAGAGCGCACAAGTTTATATTCGTGATCAACTTCTCGAGCTAGCAGAGCTTTAGTAGAGAATCAGAGATATTTCGCAATTTCTGAGTAGTTACAAAGAGATGCACATGACCAAATTCATTTTTCTATGCTTCCTCCTTGGACTTTGTTCTTTATATAAATCCTTAATTTCGTTGAAGAAAAGGCTATATATATAAAGAACCAGGTTTTCTTCTCGTTGTGACAAATCAAACAGGAACCAATTAATCTATGGCTGCTCGTGATCTCCTGTTCAACTTGTTTCTCATTGGCATTTTCTGTGTTAATCATGCATGCAACCAGATAGACAGCGACTGTCTCTTGTCCTTACCCTTCGCTACATCATCTCCACGTTTAAATTGGTCTTCCCTTGATTGCTATCATTGGGAAGGTATTTCTTGTGATCATTCAGCTCGAGTCACCCATATTTGGTTACCATTTAAAGGTCTCAGAGGGAGATTGTCTCCCCTTCTTGGAAACCTCACGTCTCTGTCATTTCAACCTCTCTCACAATTCATTTTCAGGTCCCCTCCCAACTGCAATCTTTTCATCCTTAAATCAACTGGAGATATGTCACTCCTGTTTGCATTGAATGGTTCATCAAATGGGTTGCCTGCCTCGATTCAAATACTTGACCTTTCTAGCAATGACTTCAATAGGTTGATCCAATCTTGGCTTCTCCAACAATAATTTGACCAAGCTCAATGTCAGCCACAATAATTTCACAGGTCCAATTCCTTCCTCTCTTTGCAGCAACTCCCCCTTTGTCCGACTCCTTGATTTTTCTTCCAATAACCATAATGGAGAAATTCCCAAGGGACTGGGGGAATGTTCCAAACTAGAGGTTTTCCGAACATGTTTTAACTTTAACTTGGACCATGGATATGATCCGTTGCAAACAACAATCTTAGTGGCAACATTCCCATTGAGAGCAGTCGTTTGAAGCAGCTTCATGGATTGAATTTTAGCCATAACAACTTCACAAGCAACATTCCTGACCAAATATCGGAGCTTACCAATTTAGAGAGACTCGATCTATCTAGAAACCAATTGTTTGGCGAAATTCCAACATCGCTAGCAAGGTTGCATTTCTTGCATGAGTTTAGTGTTGCAAACAATAATCTCCATGGAGCTATACCTTTAGGCACTCAACTCCAGAGCTTTGACGCCTCTGCATATGAAGGCAATCCTCTACTTTGTGGCGCCCCTCTTGGCCATGAGTGTGGCTCTATTATTAGCAACAACAACGACATTCAAAAGAACAAAGATGGACTTGGAGTTCGATGGCTTCATATTAGCACGGTACTTGGCTTCGTTACAGGATTTTTGGGAGTATTTATTCCTTTATTTTTTACTTGTAATAGGAGAGTTGCATAGTTTATATTCCTGGACAACGTGAAATATAGGCTCTATCCGACATAAGCAATGTGTTTGTTTTGGCTGAGCACGTCTGTTTAGCTATAAAAAATGAGCTTTGCTACTTATCATTCTCACACACCATTCTTATTTTAATTTATTTTAGTTAATTGTAATTTATTTTTCTTAAACTAATTGAGTTCTTCTATTTATGATCATCCATACACCAATATTTGATAAGAGAAAAAAATTAAAAAATTATGTAAAAGATATATAATTGGTTGAAAATAATTGATTGATGGCGGAAATTAGCTTCATTTGGTTCCAAGCTTAACCTAATTAGGAATTAAATAAAGGCGCATGATCCCTGGGCATTGATCCTTTTTTTTTTTAATTGGATTTAGAGCCATAACGAAACTTTCTTTTTAACTTTAATCTTTTATCTAAAACCGCATCATCTCATCTCTAAATTCAAACCAACTCTAAAATATTGGGATTGCCTAGAAGAAATCTATTTAGAAGCATTTTTTTAATACATTCAACACATCATTAATGTAAAAGTTTTTCACATTAATAATACTAAAAAATATGGATATTTTAAATTTTGAGAAACGCTTACTGCAGTCGCCAGGGGAAGTGCCGCACAAGCGGGCAGCTGATGTGGCAATTAAACCGAAACGCCCCGTTTAATTAATTGCCACTGTTTCCTCATCTTCGTGTTTGAGTGGAGGGCAAACGGCTTCAAGGGAGCAGAGAGGGAGGGAAGTCGGGAGAAGCGAAGAACTTCACAGAGAGGGAAAGTTCTTCTTGTCTGAAACTGGGCTCGTTTGTTTTCAGAGTTGAGATTAAAATTAAAAAGTTAAATAAAATATTGTTAGAATATATTTTTTAATATTATTTTTGTTTTGGAATTTAAAAAAGTTGAATTGTTTATTTTATTTTTGTTTTGGGATTTAAAAAAGTTGAATTGTTTATTTTATTTTGTGTAGAGATTTGAGAAAGTTATAATGATGATGTGAGATGAGATGAGATAAGATGTTTCCTGAAAACAAACGAGTCAATCTTGAAACTATTAAGTAGTTTCATAAACTAATCCTTCAAAATAAATCGCATTAATTATGTTTAAAGTGTAATGAAACCCTTATAGAGTAATGACACCCACAATTAACACTTGTTACAATACATTTCACAACTATATATGTTTTAAAATGAGGGTTTTTTTGTAAAATAGTATTACTTTTATATGATGTTACTTTTACGAGATATTTTATAAAAATACCTATCATTTTAATTTTAACATAATTCAATGTTATATGTTATTTAAAAAATTCAAAACTTAGTTTATTCTTCACTTATATTTTTCTTAATTATTTATTATACGTACATAACTCCTTTCAAAAGTTTAACGTTTTTCTTTTAATTGCAACATATGAGAAGCCTATACTAAATTTTTAAAATTATTAGAAGAATGAAATTTTGAAATTTACTTTTGTTTTTATATATATTTTTACTCTATTTATATATAGTATCACTTTGTTAATGGTATTGTTCCTAAAAATCTTCAACAGAACTATTTATTCTAGCCTACAAATATGCAGGCTCTCCAAACTTAAAATCTTGGCTTCCTCCCTGACAAACACCAGCAAGAACAACAATGGCAATGTCCAAAGTAGTTCAGATCAGACCTGATGGAGATGGAGGAATTTATGTATAGATAACTTCTCATTGATTTTAATTTTAATTTTTTGGTAGATGCTCAGATCAGCCCTAGGGAGACAGAGGAAGCTGTGCTCCGATTGTCTTCTTTCCCTGTTACCACCATGCCAAATCCAACTCCTAAATGAGTTCAAATGCTACTATATTTTTTTGTTGTGTATTTCTTCTTTTTATATTGTGTGTAAGTATATATATATATATGATGTTAAATATGTATTCAGAACCAATTGTGGCCCCCTGAAATGAAAATGTTGGCATTGCATGCCTATTTATGACTTCAAATGAGTACATAACGCGCGCACATACACACAAAATGACACAAAGACACTTGGAGAAGGGTTCTTGAACATATTTTGTTGGTTACCATGCGATTCTGACTATCTCGTCAAAACCCAATTCATGAAAAACTTCATGCCTTATTGATGTAACAGTATCCTAAGTAGTGAAATACTCCTTGAATTCTAAACGATACAACTGAATGAGTTTTTCTATATTATCAATTTAATGAAACTTTTACCGTATTTCTTGGTTCGAAGAAAGGGGAAAAAAAAGTTTCAGCTTTGTCTCTCAATTTATGGTTTTCATTGAGCTCTTTCTGATCATTCTTATGCGTGATTTGCTCGGCCATGTGAGATGAATAACGGTGGCAACACACTCAATGACGGAGTCCAGCATCAGAGGGAGTTTATTAGTGTCGTAGTTATCTTCAAGGAAATAAGGATTTTAATCCATTAGTGATTATCAATAAGGATGTTAATCCATTAGTGTTAGTATTTAGAATTTTAGTTTGTTAAGGAATTCTATTCCTACCCTGTTTATTATTCTAGGATCAACTTGTTAGTAGTTCTATTTAAGGCAATCGGGTTGTAACGGAAGGCACATTTTTGCTTATTTGAATAAATTGATTATTGATCCTTAGATGGGAGCTTGGCGTGGTGAGACTCCATTGCCGGAGGAAGTTTACTATAAATTATAGAACAGGTCCGCCATCACTAAGCATACAGGGGATCAGGAACAATGGTGGCAGCAGCAGGGTGAGGGAGATGCATGCCGGTGATCGGAGGCAACAGGTTGTTCAGGTTTTGCTAGGGCTTATGCCCAGGCCACCACGCATTCGTATGAAACCAAGACCGATGACGTCATAATTGAGTACAATGTCAGAATGTCTATGTGTTCCACTTTTGATGTTCTAGACCCCATCCCTCACCTTTTATTTTTCCCAATTTTGCTATCGTTTGATGATTGTGATCCCACTTTTGATAGCCTTTAAGGTAAGTGGGGCTGGTTTTTTGGTATCTTGTATTACTTGAAATTTAAATGTGGACCATACTTTCATATATATTATATATGCATAAAAGTCTTAATTCTCTACGCAATTCTATGAAACACGACATGATTAAGATGATCATATGGTCGTTGTGGTTTTTAAATGCATATGCTGGCTGCGCTGATCAAGAGAAAAGACTCCCTGGCTAATTCAATTATCAAGACATGAGTAGATATTGGTCCCACCAAAATATTCTTCCTAAAAATAAGTTTTAACTTTTAATAAGTCCCATTCTTTTCCAAATATTGATAAAAACAAGTTTAAAAACTTTCTCAATCAAAACATCATTTTAAATAAATAAATCAAGACTAATGCAATATGATTTTATTTTTTAAATTATGGTATTTCCGAAATAGCAGTTACACATTGAGCACGTGACAAGTGATTTTTTGTTAAAATTCTAGCTTAAAAAATTGTTATTTAGCCTTTCTTTGAAAAAATATGTAATTTTTCAGGTATTTAAAAATATAGCTGATAATATTTTAAATAGACAAGAGACTTAAAAAAAAAAGCATAGGTTTAAAAAGTGTCTGCTGGGAAGTTCTCTCTCCCTAAAGACATTGGCAGGTCCACAATGTCGGTAAGAAAAGTTGGTTCGTCGTGATTGGAAAGAATAAAGTAGCTACGAATTTGCAATCGCTATATCTAATGAATTTCTTCTTCTAGAAAATGTAGCCAAGTCAATCAACAACTTTACCAAATTAATTTAATGTTTGGCATTACAACTGATTAAAAATTCAAAAATTATTATACCTTAGACTCCGCACCAACTCCGGAGTTTTTTTAACTAAAAAAAGTTGGAGGTCGCGATGTATCGATTCTGATTCTGACTCTAATATTATACATATTTTATAGAAATATATGTATTTTTTATATATTAATTATATATGTTTTATATAACTATAACTTATATAGTTAATTAAATTCAATAATATACTAATATGAACAAATTATTATAAAATAATATGCTTATACTATAATATAAATAGACTAAATTCACTAATAATTATTTACTACATGTAAATACCATACTATTAACTATTACAACCATGTAACACTAATGTATAATAACACCTAATGTATAAACACTAATCTATAATAACATTTAATACTAATGTATTATGTATAAACACAAATATATAAATTTATAATAACATGTAATATTAATATATAATAACTAAAGTATAATAACATGTACTAGTAATGTATAATAATCAATATATAATAACATGTAATACTAATGTATAAACAATAACATATAATAACATATAATAACATATAATACTAATATATAATAACATTAATTTTTACAATGATATATTTTTTCAATTTTGGTTATTTTTTAATAAAATTAAAATTGAAAATATATTTAAAAAAAATTAAAATCTGAAAGCCCAAATCTGATTAGTGAGAGTCTAAGATTGTCAAATTGAAATTTGAAATAGATTAAAAAAAAAGTCTAAATTCGACTCCACTCCTACAAGTCGAAGTTGAAGTTGGATTAGAGGTTATGCAAATCGGAGATAAAGTCGGAGTTAAAGGTAGGGCACTCTCAATCCGACATTGTTGGTGCTCAGTCCTATTTGGCATCATACTATTGAAGACAAGACATGAAGAGAAATTGCGCAAAACCTTCGTATGCATTTATAGGTCCAAAGTAGGCGTTTTAATGAATTGTATAGAGAGTTGACAGAACCTTCTCGTGCCATTCAAAGAAATTACGTGTTTTACGTGTTTCAGTTTAATGATCTTCCTTTGGATCATGACTAAAGTGGCACATTGACCGTATGGACGATGAATGGCATGGGATTAGACATGGAGAACGATCAACGTGCGGCTTGTGATTAGATTGTTACTACTTTTAGTATCGTCCAAATTTGATTTCATATATATATATACACACACATGTATGAAAATAATTATTTGAGAAACACTCAAATGACTTTGTATTAACTCATTATACGTTTGGGTAGTGAGTACTCTCACTACTATTCTTTATTTTATTGTTACTTTTTACTTACTTTTCTACTATTCATTACTTTTTACTTACTTTTTATTACTATTCAATATTCTATTATTTTTTTTTATTATTTTTTCACTACTATTCACAAACGAGTAATGCTTCTCATCATCATCCTAACTTCCATCATCCTTTCATCTTCCTATGATATGGCATTAGGTGATTAGAAATTATTTATTACATTTTACTTGTCAACCTATCATTGGATGCCATATCATGAGATGATAAGAAGATGATGGGAATTGAAATGATGAATATATTTTTCAACAAGTATTCCCCTTGTGCCAAGCTAACTAATCTACCAACTTTCATTGATTTAGACATCCATTTTTTCTTTAGAAAAAAAATAATTAATATATATAATACTGTCAGTACTTTTTCAAGATATTTAACTTTGTTAATTAAATTTTATATTTTATATAGCCATCATCCATTTAAACAAAGTTCTAAAAATTATTGTGTATATATACGATTGTTACATATACTCAAGGGACATTTGGATACGTAGATGAGTTATGAAAACTTTTATAAAATAACTTATAAAAATAATATCACTTTATATAAATATACTCATTTTAAAATATAATTGTAGAAATGGGCGTAGAGCATCCTCAGTACTCAGTAGGATTAGAATCTGTCACATATTTAGCCATTAGATCTCAGAATATCATCATAATGTATTAGTTAAAATTCAAATATTTAGACTTTAGTTACAGTGAACACGAAAATCGTTTCCAAATTTTTTAGTTACTTAGATACACTAAATGTATATTTTATCATTTATTTATCTTTATTCTTTTTCCCATCAACTGCTTAGGGTTTTATTCCTTTTTTTCTTTTAGGGGTTTTGCAGATCTAGCTTTTTTTTTATTTAATTATTTTTTATTTTTTGGAATGACAATTAGCATTAAATAACAATTGAAAAAATATAATTTTTAATTCATAATTTAATTAGAATATGATTACTAATTAACATATAATAGGTAAAAATATGATAAAATAAAATAAATTAATAATTAAAAAATTAAATACTCATTACTATATAATGAATAAATGAATAATTCAATGTGGAGATTTGATGTGAATAGCCAAAATCAAATTCATCTTATATTATTTTATTGTTATATAATGAAAAAATAGTTATTCCAATATGGAGACTTATTTGAATGGAATAGTCAAAAGTCAAATTCTTCTCACATTTATAAAAAGTGTCATTTAACTTTGGCTAATACATTGAGGATGTTCAATAGATCCTCAATTGATTAGCCTCAATTGATATTTAGGTCTCATTTAGATATTAGAAGTATTTTATCTCGTTATATCTAATTATTACAAATTTTTTAAATTTTCAAATAAAATAGATTACACAATTCAACTTTTTCAAATCTTAAAATAATAATAATATTTTATTCGACTTTCAATTTTCATCTCAACTCATTAATATCCAAATGACACCTTAATCTAAAACAATCAACAATGAAATCTTAATAGGGTGGAAATTGAGCGTTCGATCATTTGGTTTATAATTTAAAAAATATGATAGCTTATGAATGAAAAAGTAATTTCCCTTTAATTAATGATAATCGATAATGTAGACCTAGAAATCACGCAACATAAAGTCAGATTTAGACTTTTTAAAGACACGTAAATTGGATCGCACAATTTTTATTAAATATTTACTATTGTTGGAAAAATTGACAGGAAAGACCACAACCCTTTTACGTCTATTTCTTTGATTCTGAACCGTAATTAAGGAGAGGTTTAAATAATGTGATGAGATGAGATGAGATGATTTTAAATGAATATTGAAAGTTAAATAAAATATTATTAAAATATTATTTTTTAATATTATTATTGTTTTGAAATTTAAAAAAATTGAATTATTTATTATATTTTGTATAAGAATTTAAAAAAATTATAATGATGATGTAGGAGAATTTTCCCCCACCAAGCCCAAGAGGCCTATAAGTAAAAAGAGGCAAAACTAAAAGCCCAACCCGCAGTAACGAGCCCCTAACTCAGCCCACGGGAAACTCATCTGTACAGAACCTGCAGGAAGTATGATGCTGCAAAGGATGTGACTCGTCAATCTGAGACTCACTCGAGTAGTGTCCTGTCCTCGATTGCCTGCCTACATAGCAAGCATGATATACGGGGAGCCCTTGATCTACTGATAGAAATGGGATAAACGGACCAGAAAGAAAATAAATTGAGAGAGGAAAGTCAGATAACCACGCCGCATTAAAGGCTCCATTGCTCGTACAACACACCACATTAAATGACGCATTTGCTGAGCCACACCACATCAGTGACACCGTTGTAAAGCCACGCCGCACTTAAAATCTCTGACACAATGAACAGATTGAAAATACAAACGTTATGGTAGTAGGCACTGTTTGCCCTTTAGGCTTGTAGTATAAATAGCAGATCCCAGGTACGAGAATATCATCTCTAATTCCTAAATTCTATTACTTGTTTCCTACACTTCAAGAATATTTATTAATTTTGGTATCGGAGGTTACCTGACCCCAAGGTC